>VZUI01005077.1:0-20340 GCA_013401135.1 Cettia cetti | reverse complement strand
CTTCCCTTCCCTTCCCTTCCCTTCCCTTCCCTTCCCTTCCCTTCCCTTCCCTTCCCTTCCCTTCCCTTCCCTTGTTTCATGCTGTGTGTAAAATTTTAACAGGTAAAACCTACTTCATGCCCATAAGAACACCAGCAACACCGTAAAATGTATGAAGAGTTATGTAAGTATTTTGGGATACCCATACTCACAGAAGTAAGGTAAAATGACTATACACTCAAAAGTGGAAACTTTGTCTCTTCTACAAGCAGCATTGCAGAGGGGAAAATCAAGAAACATAATATAAAGAGAACTTGATTCTTCTCTCAGGACCATGCTCTAACTCACTGTTTGTCAAATAGAAGAAGCCAAAAACATGGCTCCTTGCTGCTTTGGATTACTTGAAGACTGAATGAATGAGGTAGTGAATAAAGTTATATGATTTATAGCGTGCTGGTGGAAGTATTTGCCTGTAGCAGAAGTCATTCAACTCATATTAAAATACACCCAAATGCACCCATAATACATAAGAAACAGATATCCAGGCACCAGCTCACCTTTTCAATTCTATATTTACTCACATTTCCCTGCAGACGGCCATGAGGAGGACCAGAACTGTACTTTTCATAACCACACGCAATACCAGAGAACTTGCATCTTGCTAAGAATATGTACTGATTAAAGACAAAAGTAGTACTCTCAAAATACATCAGTCAAAGATAGATCCTATTTATAGTAATTTTTTCACTAGAAATCCAGTTTTTATATAAGATATCTAATACGTTCTGTTTAATGTATGTAATAATAATCATGGCTTGTATTTTGATAACATCATAGATAAAACAAATTTATTTCAGTATTTATGTAATTTCTGCACTATAATTCCAATATATTTTCAACAAACGGACTTTTAAAAGACACTTTAAAAAGCACTTTGACAAAAATGAGTGAAAATTGTTACATAAAAACTTATTTTGCTTTTTATAGAATATATCCTATGAAGGCGTTCATTTATTGTGAATAACAGATTTGGAAAAACAAATATGTTGCTACTTATATATAAGGATTTGGTAGCTGTCAAAAAAATTCAAGAAATAAGACCCTACCAAAAAAGAACTAAGATGTGAGCATGTATTTAAAGATATTTTCAGAAGAGATCGCAAAACTACAGTAGTTCCTTAAGTTAGGAGCAGTGTGGGGAAAATTACATTCTATGGATTAGTAAGCAAAGTAATTTCAGGGAAATAATTCCCAGAATCTGACATATTTACATAATCTTTCATATATATTTTAGAAATAATCTAAATATTGTCTCATTTTAATAAATTAATGGTGATTTAGGACAAACACCTAATGATTTTTCAGTGTCCCAATAACCATAGGGTTATTGGTTCTTGATGGGATGGAGATAATTCCCCCATAGCAGCCTTCATGGAGCTGCGTTTTGTGCTTGCAGCCAGAGGAGCTGATAACACACCAGTGCCTAGGCTGCAGCTGGGCATCAGTGGCACGGCATCAGTGCTGTCTCCTTCTCCTCACCCCTCCCTCTCTCCCCAAAGGCTGTAGGCTGGGGTGGGCAAGAGGCTGGGAGGGGACAGAGCCAGGACAGCTGACCCAAGCCCAGGAACGGAATATTCCATACCATATGACACTATGCTCAGCAACGGAACATAAGAGAAAGGAAATAGGGAGGGGGTATTAATTATTCGGGCATTTTTCTTACAAAACAACCACTATCCATGGTGAAGGCCTACGTCCCAGGAAGTAGTTGAACATCACCTGCTGATGTAAAGTAGAGTGGTATTTTTGGTTTTCTTTGCTTCTATGTGTGACCTTTGCTCTTACTTCTGAAACTGTCTTTGTCTCAACCCATGAGATTCCTATTTTTTTCCTCTTTCCCAAGAGTGGCATTGGGGCCAGCCAAGATCACCCCATCCCATTAAGGCTTCCAGATTTCAAGTATTTGTGGAGATTAATACTTTCATATAAATTATTTCATGTTTCGATTCCCTTCTGGAGTTGAAAAGCAGGGAAAAAAAAATCCTACAAGCAAATTATTCTGTTGCATGTAGAGGCAAGGCAAGGCAGAAAAATAATTAGTGGGATGATTCAATATAAAGATCATGTAAGGGATGCCAAAGATTCTATTTGCAATTCTAGAAGGATGATTGAGTTTTTGTAAACAATTTATTTTTCCCTTGTTATATTTTGGTTTCTCTTCTTTGCCTATTATAATCTGAGAAAACCCCCCAAAGTAAAAGAAATACCTTCAACAATAGTTTAGTCTTCCTATTTCTGTGTTTAAAATTTATTTTTGAACTTGTTGAATAGTAACACTGTTCAAGCTGATAGTTTTCTGTAAAAGACTGAACATCTACTGAAGTTTCTATGTAGTGCTCTCCCACTGCATGGAAAAGTGAACCCATTTAAGTGGATCAAGGTTAGCATTAGTAGTACTAGGTTACTTGATTGTTTGGGGATTAATTTATATAAAAAATTTTTGTAAATAATAATTGGCGATATACTGTGTTAATGACTGAAGATATTTTGTAGATACAGTAACTGTAGAGATTTCTATAAATATCAGTCTAGTATTATGTGGAGAATGAGAAAAAAAAAATTAAATTTAATACCTTTCAATTAACAAATTGCACCTCTCAAATGTTCTAAGAAGTTCTCTCTACATTTTCCAATGAATCAAATAAGCCTTTAATGCATGTTACAATAATAAAACAGCACGAAGTCAAACAGCAGTAGTTGAAGATCACAAAGATCCAAAATACTTCAAGATAATTCCTTTTTAAGTCCAACAAACCTGTAAAAATGCATTATTCCACCATTTAATAAATACAGTTATGTAAAACATAAGTGTATTCATTAAATACAGTGAGGGGAGGCAAAAGGAATTGAGATTGCAGCTTGGAGAGGATAAAGCTTCAGGGTGACCTAATTGTGGCCTTCCAAAACCTAACATGAGCCTACAAGAAAGATGGAGAGAGATTTTTTTACAAGGATATGTAGTAAAACATGAGGAAACGGCTTCAGACTGAAAGAGGATAGGTTTAGAACAGATATAAGGAAAAATCCTTTACTGTGAGTGCAGTGAGGCACTGGAGCAGGTTGCTTAGAGAAGTTGTGGATGCCCTATCCCTGGAAGTGTTAAAGGATCAGCAACATGATCTAGTGGAAGATACCTGTACTATGGCAGGGCATTGGAACTGGATGATCACAGATGGTTCTATGATCCTATAAACTTAATTCAAATTACTCAATTCAAACTGCTGCTTAACAGCATGATAAATACTGGAATTAAAAGTAAGCATGCTTGCCTCTCAACTGCCAGTGTGCCTGGGTCACTGAGAAACACCTGCTTATTTGTGAGTACAGGTTGCTGAACAACACAGGTACTGAATTCTGATTCTGTATTGATATAGCCAAGATCAAGGGATTGGTGTTCTCTCATTATATCCTTTGTTTGTTTTGGATTCAGCTCATCAAATTTCCCTTAACTTTTCATGTTTTTTCCTCATAACTTGTTAATTATGGAGGCTTTTTAATCTGAGCTATTTTCACTTTCTCTGCCTCTATACTGCCAGCTTACATAGGGATTGTAAAATGTATAACAAAGTGTCCTTCGTGTCCCTTGTCTTCAGAGACTTTGTTGCAGGGGACAGCTCATTTAGCAGTATTTGTCTTTACTTACAGACATGTGCCTCTGTGTTTTGAGGTTGGCTTCAGCAAAATCTTTTTGAAGTGTTCTGCAGCTCTTCCCCAAAGAGTATGCAAAAGCTCCTTTTCCATTCCAAAGGGAATGGAAAGGGGAGCAAAGGGGAGCATCGGGTGTGTGACAGAGTTGTTCGCTGGGTTCCTGGCAGCCAGTTAAGGTCAACCCACCACCCTGTGATACAGCTACACCCCAAGAGACCACTATTACTTTACACATCCAAACACAGCAAAAATAGCACACATTAGAAAGCAATAAAGCCTAATTTTTTAGTGTCATAAAGTAATCATATTAGAAGGGAATATACCTTAACTTTTACAGGGTTGTTACTATCTGCTTAGTGTGTATTCACTGCCCTTTCAACAAAGGGAGGGAAAGTGCATTTCCCTTAAAGGAAAAGAGAGGCGGGGTGGCAGGGAAATGGAGGAGGGAATAAAAATTTAAAAAAATAGGATGGAAGAATCTGAGACATCAAACTGACTAAATGGCTGACAAACAGCCTGATAATTTTTTTTTTTTTCAGCTTTGTCCTTTGTTTTCCCTCCAGATACACTACATCTGTTCATAAGCCTGACTTGTTATGTCATGTTTGATTTAGGCCGTACAGGGCAGGAATCCTCTTTGTGCTGCATCTGAGAGGTAGATGACATGTTTACATGTGAAAATGAAATAGGCCAGTTGGAGAAGAGGCATTCATCTCAGTAAGCAGAAACACAAGTGAAACATTTTAAAACATTTTTCTAGAAGCTGGATTCAGATGTTACACCAAGCTGAAAGACACTTGTATTTTAAAGGCAGATATTTGTATGCACTTCATGAAGAGTGTAGAAGAGCTACTTTGTATGGGTATGGCAACAGTAACAAAGTGAACTTTTCTACCTTACCAAAATAAATATCACAAAATTTCATGTTTAAGAGCTTAAGATTTAGGTGCTTAATGATTTAAGAACTTAAAGCATTAAGATTTAAGTGGACTACATAAAATAGTATAGAACAGAACTAACGCTACTTCTAGGGAAATTTATTTTTGAATTACCATGAGCTGCAAAATGAACTCTGTCTGTAGGGGAAAAAAAAGACAGTCAAAAACACATAGACAGATAGAATGCTACCATATAGAGATTCATTGTTAGTGAAAAGGAGAAATCATGTATTTCCAAGAATATACATGCCCTCCACTTAATCGGTGTAAATTTTATATGTTTTACATACAATTTTCACCTATTTTTGGCAAGAAAAAAACTTATGCAGTTTTTAAAAACTCTTTTATCTTTTTTTAAAAGGAGTAATAAAGGTCTTTCTTTCTTTCATTCTTTTTTTCTTAACTTTTTGTTTCAAGGATGGCAACCTGGAAGATACGTTGTATTTTTTTCATGTTCTGAAGAGATAGGAAAAAATGGTAAACATTTATATGTTTTCATTATGTTTATCATAATTTCAGACTGGTACCTTTTGGGGCAGGGATTGAAGTTCTGGGCTCATGAGGGAGTCTTATTCCAGGGAACCTTTTTTAACAACCATCAGTGTGCCAGCTCAGAGCAAAACTTTCATTCCAGACCACAGACAAAGGGTTTTAAGGCCAAGGTCTCAAGATCAGGAGTTTCCCATTGTCCATCACTTTGACTGTTTAGCAAGCTACAAATTCATATATAGAGAAACTTGTTTTATTGCCCATGTCCCTAATCTGTCCTTCTGGTGTGGTCCATAGCTACTATGGACCTCTTGTGTGCATTAACAAACATGTATCACTATAATATGTTTGACAGAACTTTATATGTAAGGGTTTTTTAGAACACTATAACTTCAGAAATTTTATGTTTTATTTCACCTTTTTATTTGGGTGGGGAAAAAAATTGTGATCAAGAGGTGTCTGTAGGAGTGGTGGTGGATAGGTAGTTGGCAAGAGGGACTGGGAGAGTTACAAAGGAGTGGGAAGGTTGTAACAGCAAAACTCTGGCAAGTGAGTAATAGGTTATTTCACCATTCTACTAATACTGTTGATGTTAACAAGGACAGATCTGTCAACAGTATGGCTGAACTGCTGACATTTGTCATCTTTTGTCAGCTTTCACATCTCTTTTCAGTTGGGATTGTATTTTCCTAGAATGTCAGATTTTTGAAAAGAGCCCATTTATGATACTCATAAGGCAAACACAAGGGTACAATGAAGTGGATTTCCATGAGTAATTACATCTGTCAACAGTGGCAGTATTTATGATCCAGAATCATTAACAAGACACAGAAGCTACCAAGATTCTGCCTGTACCATCTGAATGAGTGACTGCTATTGTCAACTACTGAATACCCTGAGGAAAGGTGAGGATGATGGTTTTCTGAGGCCCCAGCAAGAGTGGCAATGTGCTGGTGGAAAACAAGCAAAGAAGTTGGTGTCTCCTTGATTCATACCTGCAGAACTGTTAGCCTCGAGCAACACAGCATGATTGGCTTATGCATGATTGCATTTTGAGTGTTAGTTTGATTTCTATACACAGGCTTTCAAGGACATATGAAAACAGCTATTCATAAATATGGCCCTAGTTCTTCTCTTTTCTGTTGTCTGGTCTAACTGAGAGCAGAGGATCTAATGTCAGAAGAGTTGAAATTTCTGTGCATGTATCATTTCAATGATTTCTCAAAGGTGTAATGAGCCAAAATTTTTAGAGATTATGAATATCTGTGTAATAGTATTGCATTCAGCACTGTTTATCAAAAAGCAGAAATATTATCCCTTCTATATTTACTTTTTGCTTATCCAAGGATGATATGAGGGTAATCTCACAGATATCTCTTAATAGATGATACAGATGGATGTAGACATAGTTAGAGATATAGATATGAAAAAAAACCAGAAAGCAATATCTAAGAGGGGTGAATACTTGTGAGGATAAAACATCTCCAGTCTGCTCATTAATTAGATAAGGATTCCAGTAATGGAGATTAGTATGAATTGTGTCCATTTTTTTGGGTTTGCCTTTTTCGATTGAGAATATCTCAAATATTTGAGGAAAAACGTATATACACATAATCATAGTTTGTCTTTATAAAATGAGACCTACAGAGAAATACATTATCCTTTAATATGTTTTCTGAAGAGACTGATTTCTGCTTTTTTTTTCTTGTGTATAATAAAGTTTAGTATAAAAAGAAAAACTGTTTTGGCAATCATTAATAAGAAAACTAAACTACAAAACAGCATTAAAGATGTTAGTAAGTGAGAATTTAAGAACAGATACTGTTCCTAACACCATAATGCAAAGGGTTGTGCTTCTATATTTCACACAGCAAAAATAACAGTGACTAGATCAGCAGAACAGTAATACTGTCATATGCCCTCAGCGTCAAACTCACAGATTTGCAGTAGTCTCTGTCAAAAGGTGTAGTAATACGAATGTGAATTACTTAGACTCTGATTTCTGTAATTTAGTAACCCATGGTCTTGGGCTCCAGCAAAATTTAGATTGGATAGAGTGGTGTCAGTTGATTCAGAATGGATTACAAGACAAATCAGATTTTTAGGGCTAAGAAGGGAAGGTAGATTTACCAAAGTAAAATACAATAGGAATACATAACTTTTGAGATCAAAGTAATCTAGTTTTTGTTATCTAACCCCACATTGCAGCAAGAAGTCCACCACCAATAGCTGACATTTGCATACATCATAGGCATTGAAGTTACAATTAAGATTTTTAAAATATTTTGATTCATACTTTGCTACCGGTAAATTTATGAAAAGAAATCAACTCAAAGAGGAATAATTTGGTGTGTACAATGAGAAACAGTGACTATAACTTGATTAATTTTAAGCAAAACATATTAAATTAGGCTGATGTTATAATAGTAATGATTTTGATTTAAATTAATCATTGTCCATATACATTATTTTTTGTGTTCACAGAAGTTAATTTCTGCTTAATACCATTATATTGTAAATACCAATTGAATTGGGATACATCTAGAACAGTTGAAACAGGACTTAATTTGAATTAATGAAGATATATTTATTTCTAGGTCTTTTTTCAGGACCTCAGTGGAATGGCTTGAAAGTAGGCTGAAACACAGCATGGTCTGTGACCTTTGTTCCACCTGTTCACAAATGGCCTTGCGATATTCATAACTCAGTTTCTACCTATTGCATCCTAGACGCTTTAAAAACCTTTTCCATCCTCTAACAGTAATATGATATTTCTCCAAGGCATGAAAAATATGTGTTGATGTCTTAAAACTAAGCAAGCAACCTGTGACCACTCCCAGCTCATCCACAGCACTTGAAGACAATCAGAAAGATGAAGCATCTCTCCTATGACAACAGGCTGAGGGAGCTGGCTGGGGTTGTGCAGCCTGCAGAAGAAATGTCTCTGGGAAGTCCTTATGGCAGGCTTTCAGTTCTTAAAGAATGTTTATAAGAAAGAGAGAGGTCTTTTAAGAGAATCTATAGCAAAACAACACAGGGCAATGGTTTTAAACTGAAAGAAGGTAGATATAGAGTGGCTATTTAGATTGGCTGTATTCCTTACAAGGAGGTTGGTCTAATACTGGCAGAGCTTTCCCTGGGAAGATGTTGATGTCCCATCACAGTAAGTGTTCAAAGTTAGGTTTGATGGAGCTTTGAGCCATCTAATCCAGTGGAAAGTGTCCCTGCCCATGGCTAGACAGCTGGACTGAATGATCATTTCTGGTTTCTTCCAACCCAATCCACTCTGTGATTCTATGAGAAACAGATATACAATAATGTGGAAAATAAGTACATAATATTTAACACAGGCAGGATGAAGCACATATGCATAAATAAAATTCTAAATAGAAGCAATCTAAATTAGTTCTACCACTGACTTTATGTCGGTGTGAATCTGTGACCTTAGTTAAAAAGAAAATAAATATGGTCTAGCTTATACTTATTACCATTTGTTTGGTTTCTTTTGCTCCAAAGAAAGGGTTACATTACCTTTGTGTGTTAGCAATTCATCATGCAACCAAGTTATATACTTTTTGAAGTAAAGAGCTCTGCTTTTGTTTAAGTTGGCATGATATGAATTTATTCATGGAAAGCTGATGCAGATTAAGGAGGAAAAGAGATGACATTGGTAAAGACATATTTAGATCACTATTGTATATGAAAAGAGGTCATCTGTAGCAGAAATATATAAATATAAACATGCAATTTGGTATAAAAGATAAGTCCTAAAAGAGGGTATTTTTACAATAGCAGTATAGAACTATTTGCACTAACATTTTAATACTGCTGTAAGAGAAGACTATCTTAAACCTTTACTACTATTAAGAAAATGAAAATCCTAATTAACACTGAGAGCTCTAATAAGCTTGTTGGGTTTTGAATCCTTAATGTGTGCATTTAGTTCAACATGTCTGTCTCTGCTGAAATCAATTAAGCAAATTAAAAGTCACTTTTTAATTATTTCTTTTTTACTGTATTTTAACATTATTACTAATTGCTTAAAAGTTCTCTTTGTAAAACAACTGAAATCAGATTTTTGGCCTAGCAGTCCTCTTATGTTATCACATATTTATCTGATTTATTTGATGGGAAATGAAATATTGAGACAATTGTTCTAACAATATTTGTATTTTCGTAGGTAACTAGAGAGATAAAAAATTATTTAATATTCTGATTTTGGACATTTTTAGAAAGAAACACAAAACTAAATTCATGTTTGCACTGCATATTTGTGATTCTCGCCACACATAATGTTCACCTTAGAAAGAAGCCAAGAGAAGACTAAAATGTCCTCAGTGATGCAAGTTCATATCTGGCCCATCTCACATTAAAATCCACAGAGGAAATATTACATCAAACAATACTGACAGTCAGTAAAATAGTAAATTTAGAGCCCCACTTCAAATATTTCAATGGAAAATGAGAAACTATAATTTTGAAGTACCTCTAATTAAAAAATATACGTACAATTTATGACAAAATGGAAAGACAGATAAAATCATGGTTTTCAGTTTATATCTCAAAAAAGTAACAGCAAAACATATGTCAAATACTAACTACTCTTCTCCTTTTATGGGTATAATTCTTTAACCATTACCTGCCTTTCCTCTAATTTTAATCATATAGGGTTGTGGTTTTTTTTAATTTCAGTCAAATTTTAATAGAATATTATGATGTTTAAATACCTTCACCCTTTTCCCTGACATAAGTTTCTAGTTCTCCATCTTTTTCTAGGAGACAGCAACATCAAGTGAAGGATTGGATCAAATAATGAACAACAAAGAATCCAGGCAATGCAAAAATAATTGGTTTTCTGAGGTCAAACATACAGTGGAATTTTGTGTAAGGAGTGAGTGGCTTTAAATTTTTCTAGCAGGTATTTGGGCAAGAAACCTTTATACTTTCAGTGTTCCTAGAGGAGGAATTTTTTCCCCAAGTAATAGAAATCCCTTGAATGTGTAATTAATATAACTGGTTCTTGTGATGCTATTTAGTTTCGTGCAACTGAACACATGTAGTTAATGTATAGGAATGTGTAAAATTTCTTCCAATTTCACTCACCTATCTGCAGGCACCAGCTTCCCAATGGATTATATATGAAGGCTACAATATATATACCCAAATAACTTTCCTCTACATGGTTTTATTCAGTTTACAATTCTGTATTCAAATGCATTAACATATATGTACTAGATCAAATTAAAATTAAAACACCTGTTTTCAGAAGATAATTGTTGAGTTAGACTAGAAGACCCAACAATACTGGGCAATGGTGTACAGGTCAGCAAGGCTTCAAATTATAACCATAAAAATATTTTTTTTCTTCTGTTGGATCCTTTGCAATATGATCTGCGAATTTTGTTGTGTAAAAATACAAATTAACACAAAATGAGAGCAATTTTGATCTCAAGGTTGAGTTATCTGTAGACACTTAAAATTAATCACACTACTATAATGTAAATATTAGCATAGAGAAAAAGCTGTGTGAAAAAGTCAGGCAAAAATAAAATCTCATTATATCACTGAAGGTAATTGAGTTTAATTGCAGACAATATTTGTTAGTATTCATTAGAGTTCTCTTTTTTCTGAATTTCAGTTCAATGATCTTTTCATATATTCAACTACATGTCTATGTAGAAAAATACATATCTACTGTTCCTTAGCAAATAAACTCTGGTAGCATTCAGAAATAGAGCAAATTCATTTTTTTTAAGAGAAATTAAAGAAACACTTTGAACTATTCTAATTTGTTCAATCAATTCCAGGTTTCCTGGCAAACAGAAATTTTTGCAAGCAGTATTTAACTATATTAGAATTTTTGATTAAACCATTTATATAAAAACATGAAACAATTTGTGACATTCACTGTGGAACTGTGTACTACTGAATTTGTACTCTAGAAGAACTAAATTTATTTAACTTATTTTCCTATTTAAGAGGTAAGATAACAATCTAATAATGACTATAGTATCTTTTCTCTGAGTACATATATATGATGTGCTACAAAGCACCAGAATATATTTCTTTGATATTATATAATTCTTAATATATATTTTATATTATTGCATTATACTGACTTGGCCACATAGAAAAAACCCCATATATTCAGAATAAATTATAGATAAAATACATAACATTGATTCTTAATAAAATATATGTGTGTGCTTTCTTTTACCAATATGCAGAAAATCCTTTACCAGTGCAATGTTATACAAGAAAAGCATATTATTTCATATAGGCCTAAGCCTTGACTTTAAGATCCAGTTTCTCCTCCTAGTGAACTAACCTTTTGTCTTGCTATGCTTGACAGTAAACAGCCTACAGTGATTTTTCCCTTAAAAATATTCCCATCACATGTTGTACTGTCAGAGTGATTTAGGGCACTGTTTCTGAAAATGGTTGAAGTCGTTTCCTTTCACTATACAAGTATTTGCATGATGAAAGCAATCATATATTCTATGTCTCATTAAAGATGTTTTCTAGCCTAATCACAACTTGTTAATATAAGTGACAAACTTCATATGTACATGAACAAACTTATCTGGAAATCTATCCTAACAGAAGTTAAAAGACATTTTATAATCAGAGTATCTTGATCTGTGAAGGATGACTAACAGGGATTGTTGTGCTCATATAGATTTATTTCCCTGAAAGAGCAGCACTGGTGAGTTGTACATTATTAACACTAGATTATTCATGTCAGCAAGACATTATTGCAGAGAATTTTTTAAAAAAAGGGGTTTCAAAACTTCAAATTTTTCAAAAACTTGATTCAGATGGATAATAAAGATTAGCTTGTTGAATATTTTATTGATATCACTGAAATCCTGTTATGGCACGGGATGCCCCATAAGCTCTGAGGGTCCAGCCCTTGAGAGTTGGCTGAATAATAATCAGTGAGACAGCATGTTCAGGTGTGTCTTGAAAAATCAAAATAGTTTAATAAAATAACTGAAAAGGTACAAAACAAAAGACAAAAGCCGAGCACAGTGATAGATCCTTCACCTGCTACAACACCTTGAGAATGCCCTTCGGTTCCTTTGTTCTGTCCCCTTTTCTACCCGATGCTCGAGGATGGGCCTATTGGATCTCTGCCAGTAGGAAGGGGTACAAGTTTTGATGAACAGCTACAAGGTCCAACAGGCAATTCTCTGCTGTCACTCAGCCAATTAACAAGAGAAAAAGACAGAACTTTCCAGTAAAACTTCCTAATAAAGAAATGCCCACTCAAGAGTGGGGGGTGCATTACTACATCCTGTCTTGTTTTTGTTTTTGTTTTTTACCTGAAATAATTTGTTTCTGAGGAAAAAAATACAGTATCTCAGGCTGTTTTAGGCTTTCTAGTTTCTTTTTAAAGTATGCCACCTGGATGAGTGGTCTACAATGTACTCTGGCATTTCAACACTAAGGAAGAAATTGGTACTAAGTTATCAAAGCATGCATTATATTACTAACTCAGGAAAGCAAAAAGATAAAGTTCTTAATTTTCGCTTCTTTGAGACAACACAGTGCTATTTTTTAAACTACTTTTTTTAAACAACTTGGTTTATTCTGACCTAATGTGACAAGTATGTGAAAAACTCCTAGGCATAGGATTTAATATATATTGAGCGGTTGACTAGATGACCTTTAAAGGTTCCTTCCAAACCAAACTATTTTATGATTCTATAGAAATTTACATGTTATATAGTAAGTAGGTGTGCTAGGAAATATGAGTAGATTATAGTAGTGGCAGTGTATATAACATATAAAATTCAGCTACTTGCAAGTATGGATAAATTATGTAAGCACACTAGGAGGATAGTTGTAAGAGTTATTTGGTTTAAGGTTCATTAAGGTTTTTCTCCTTTTTCCCAGAACTTTTTTTCCATACAGTGATGTTTTCAAGAAAACTGAGCTGAAGTTCTGCATAATAGTCTGCATCAGCCCAAACTTAGGGCAACTTTTGGTTCACATGATTATCTGATTCTGAGAAAAAGGCTAGAGTTCTTGAGTTTTCACATTACTTACACGAACCATTGGTTATTTCAGCAAGGATACTTCTTCCTCATCACAAAATTCAGTCTACATTTTACCCATTTATAAAATCAGGGAAAAACTTTATTTTGCTTGTTCATAGCCAAATATATCTAGCAAAGCCTTTCCCCAATCTATCTTTATTTGTGTATGGTCAGACTTACCAGTGCTTCTAATATTGTACCTACTGCTGTAGCTGCAGAAGCAATGGGCTCTCTGACATGCAGCCCAAGATGCCAAGCTGTATGTACAAAGAACAAATTCCAATTGATTTAGCCCTATGGATAGGCAGATTTGGTTTATCTATGAATAGGCAGAACCCTTTTCATCAGACTGCTGGAAGTCACAGTGCATGGTGAATTATGCCCATGTCAGATAAACTATTTCCCCATTCACTTAGATATTCCAGTCCTTTGGTCAAATACATCTCACAATTTTTTTTTTTTATTTTTATTTTTTTTTTTTCAGTGAATTAGTTAAGGAGACAGTTCTAAAAAAAACTCAGGTATGTTTCTGAGGACAGGTCATTCTAGAGATCATCTTTATCCATAACATGGGAAACACAATTATTCTCTTTATAGTGTTCTTCACATTCCTCAAATCTTGTTTCAGAAAATTTTTCATCTCAAACTCCCTTGTAATGTGTACCGCAAACATTACTTTGCTTAGCTGCAAAAAAACCCAAAATATTCTTATATAAATTTAGGTACTCTGTACCAAAAACACAAGTCTATACATATTTTTGCCTTCAAGTTATAAAGGCCTGTGGCCATATATCATTTCTTAGAATTACAGTATGGTTGAATTCAGCACAAGCCTCTGGAGATCATCCAGCCCACTACCCCTGCTCAAACGGGGTTCAGCTAGAGGTGCACTGGACCTTGCCTGATTGGGTTTTTAGTGTCTCCAAGGTTGGAGGTTCCACAGGCTCTCAGCTACAGATCCAGTGCTTGACTGTTGCTGCGGGTTCACCCTATGTGATAACTGAGCACCCACATATCTACTCCTGCCTTTTATCCTTTCTTAAATATGCTTTCTCCAAGGCACCATCATCTTGCCTGTGGGGCTCCACAGGCAATATGGTTCTTGGAGTGTTTGGAACTGTCTGCGTCTGGCAGAGGGCAGCCACTGGCCACTCTTCTCAGAGGCCACTCCTGCAGCCCAACCCATTCACAAAATCTTGAAACCTACATCCAATATAACCACCATTACAGTAGAAAAGTATTTGCTTATGTATAAGAACTCCCTGCACATCTACTTTGCTCATTACTTCTCACACTCTCACTTTTCTCTAAGAAAATCCTGGCTTTTTTTTCTTTGTTCCCTCACCATCAGAATTTGCACATCTTTACCAAATCCCCTAAATACCAAGGAGTCCAGATTTCTCAGCCTCTCCTCAAGTGACAGGTATTTCAGTTCCTTTATCATCTGGGTGGCTTTCCCTAGACTCTCTCTAGTATGTCCTTGTCTCTCTTCCACTGGAGAATTAAGAGCTGGACCCAGCACTCCAGATGGCCTCACCCATGCAAAGCAGAGAGGAAGCATTATCTTTCTTGACCTGCTGGTGCCACTTTTCCTAATGCAACACAGGGAAGCTCTTGGTCTTCTTTCCCTCAAGAGTGCATTGCTACTTTGTGTTCAGCTCATTTACTAGGACCTAGAGGTTCTTTTCTGCAAAGCTGCTCTCATATTTGCATTCCCCTAGAACTCGTTGAATATACCATGAAATGCTAACACTTTTTTTTTACTGTTCTTTTCAGTTATTTAAAATCTCCTTACTCAGGTGCAATACTCTGACTAATCCCAACTGAAAATAGTTTCAATGTTCAAATCTCTCTAAAGGCCTCTCTCATAAACTTTGAAGCAAATAATTAATTTAGCTTCATTTGCACTGGTTTTATACTCTTGAAATCCTATTTTACACTCTGATTACCTCTCATGCCTTTTTGATTCTCTGACAGAATCCTTGATTCTTACTTTTTGATGAAAAAAATAAATTACATCCCATGAAAGAAAAAGCATTTTACAGCAATTTTTCTTACACAAAAATATGGTTTGTGACTATTCTATGATAACTGATATATACAGAAATCTTAATAATAATATCTTGAAAAAGTTTCTGGCTTTTTAGAGACTCCAAAAATCATCACCTCTATGACAATTCATTGTAAAGGGATGCTATAAATGGCCACTGACTCCAAAACCTCTGACCCAGGACCCCTGCTAGTTTTTGGAACCCAGTCTCAGTGTACACAGACAGACACAGACAGACACAGACACAGACACGCAACACCAACAGTGCCAGTCACACAGATGGCCACAGATAAGATGTTGCCCTCAACAGCACCCACATACAAGACTCCTACCAAAAACAAACCCAGACAACCACAGCCTCTCCTATGCTTGGGCTGCCAGAGGCAGGAGACCACCACTGAGGCAGAGAAGAAACATCACACTCTCCATTTTGACTGGCAAGAGTACATTTGTGAATTCCCCAGAAACTGGTCTGATACCCCTACCTGCATCCCAACTTCTTCTACCTTCTTGCATCTACCTTTTTCTACCTTTCTTACATCACAGATCCTCACGTCTGCATTCTTACCAGTGTCAAAGCTCAAGTTTGCTTGTAGTTTTCTCACAGCCCATTAATTATTGTGACTTGTAAGGACTGATGTGATCTTATCTTTGTCTTCATCATGCTTGTCAGATTTATTTCTCTGTGCGTTTTCTTTATGACTTCCTCATTTTCCTTAACATCCCATTTGACATCATCGTTGATCAGATAATTTTACTGCAATAAACATTCCCACATTTCAGGTACTCTAATCAGTGACTCACTAGTTTTGGTTCTGGTTACTGCCTACTCACCTATTTTTGTGTCTGATTTATGCCTCTGTGTGTTTTGTTTATGGCTTCCTCCTTTTCTTATTATCCATTTTTGCATTGAAAAGTCACAGACATGTACCCTTGAGGGAGCAGAGCATCTCTCTTCCACTTTCTACTACAAAACATTTCAATGCCAAAATTTAATGGCTGCTATGGTCCATCAGTATTCAAAGACAGTTAGACTATTTTTCTCAGTCACCCTGTAGTTGAGACACTTAATTCTGATTGACGTTTATTCTTTTCTCTTTGTCTAGGACTATTTGTAAATATTGAAAATGTTCTTCTAAATGTGTAATAGTGTAATGCTAATACTTAAATTCTCCATATTTAGGTAGGAAATTTATGTATCAGACAACAAAAAAATTTCCATGTAAACCAAGGATCAGAAAGTTAATTACAATAAATTTATATGTTGCATTTAGGTTTTTTCAAGACATAATGTGATAGCTTGTTCCATTTACTGTATTTACCAAATAAAATTCTAATGTTTTTCTGCTGAAGCATATTGAGCATGCCAATGATTGTCTTCTTAAACAAGTCTTGAAATGCTTATAATTCCTGTTATTTAATTTACCGTTGTTCTGCAAGATACCTACATTTTTAGTCATATAGTATTTGTACAGAAAAAAAATTGGACTTGCTTCAATAAGCTATTTCAATGCTTTACGCTTGATAAGATCTTTATTTTTTTTATCTTTTCTTCTGAAATACTGCATTTTTTAACTTCATTTCAAAATTACTAAATTCTACATCCATCTGAACTTCTCAGGTTTCCCATAGTGGTTAATTTTAAGACTCAATATCTCTTTTTTATGACTTAAATTAGGCTCCATTAAGCATGTTCCATTTTCATTTAGATTAATCCTTTCTCTAAAGAAATGGCTGTCATTTTTTTTCTTTCCTAACATATCTAAACTTCCTTCAAGTTTTATTTTTTTTTAAGGATAAATTCAGACTGACTTTTATGAAGCTGTATTTTTTCATGTTACTAAAAACATTTCAGTGGTTTATACCTTTTTCGTCCTACACAATCATGCTACTCCACTCTAGTTTTTAAAAGGGGGATATGAACAATAAAGCTTTTGACCTTCCTCACTTTAAGGTCAGGAACTTAGCTGAAGGTGAATTAGGACAGTTGATTATGCCAGTGTTTTATTCATATAAAATATATATTTATATATAGCTGAAAGAGAGTATTTCAGAGCAAGCCACAATATATTCACGTAGGCAAATTGAACATGCCTAATACCTACAGGTAAGGGGGTTACTGCAAGCCTCAATAATGTTTTAATAATCTAAATAAATAGGCAACAGTAACATTATTAGTGGATTTACCATGCTGTTATCTGGATGGTACTGCCTACTTTCCTATGGCTGAAGCCTTTTTCCCCAAAAAACAGATTCATCTCATCTATTCCTTTTCCTAACAGGAGAACACTAGTTGCCATTAGGCCTAAACACTGTCAGGAAGAGTGTTAGCAGAAAACCACTATAGGTGATCATACAATAGAGCTAGTACCTTGGTTCTGTTTAGTTTACAGGTGTAACCATAGTTACACCTCATAGCTTTCTTTTGCAGCCTCTACCTTTCATAATATTATGTTTTATTTGTTTTCCTTAATCCCATATTTTTCTGACTAACCTATTTCTGAACCAGTTCTCTGCCACGCAGTTGCTTTAATTCAAGCTTGCAGGTGGCTCATCCTTGTCATGGCTTAGCACTGGCAGGAAGCTAATCCTCACTCATCCACTTGCTTACTCCTCACAGCAGGGATGAGGGAGAGAATCAGAAGAGCAAAAGTGTGAAAAAGTTTCATAGGTGAAGAAAAAGCTGGGCATGCATGCAAAGCAAAACAAGGACTTCTTTCAACACTTCCCATGAGAAGGCAGATGTTCAGCCATCTCCAGGAAAGCAGGGCTTCGTCTCATGTCAAGGTGACTTGGGATGACAAATGCTATAGTTACAAATGTACCCCACTCTTTTCTTCCTCCTTCTAAATACAGATTTATTGCTGGGTATGACACCATATAGGCATGGAATATCCCTTTGGTCAGTTGGGGTCAGCTGTCCTGGCTTGTTCCCCTCTTAATCTTTTGTGCACTCCCAGCCTCACCACTGGTGTGGTGGTTGTGAGGAGCAGAAATATCATTCGTGCTCAGATATTAACTAAATCTTGGGCATGTTATGAGCACTATTTGGGTCACAGATCCAAAACACAGGACCATGCAAGCTATTCTGAAGAAAATTAAGCCTTTTACAAATGAAAGCAGTACATTCACAATAAGTCCCAGGGGAGTGGAGTAAGACTGCTCCTATAGCCTTAATGTATTTCATAGTGCCTCAGTTAGCCCCTGGTGTAAGAAAGAGAGATAAACAGAGTAACAATAGAATAGCAACTCAAAGCATCCAATTATCTTTATTATTATCTCTGCAGAAGTTAGAGAAATGGAAGTATTCAATAATAATAAAATATTAGAACACCTTGTTTTTCCTGTACCAATATTTACGGCCTTAATACTTCGGTAGAATCTAAACACAATTTTCATAATTACCTTGGCAAAGGGGTTGGGGGAGATTGTGTGACCTGAAAACCAAATGCCTGTGATGTTTCAAAATTACTTAAACCACAGTTTTCTTGTATGGTTTGAATAACTGTTCTCTGTATTTGCAATAGATAGAACAGATCAGAAAAACAATGAGAAAAGGAGAACCTTAACAGGTGAAGACAAAAGTAAGATATATCACAACTTTTTACCCTGCACTGATGATCTCTTGTCTTCCTGTCTTGGAAAAATTAGGATATGACTGATAATTCTGCTGTTATGAAGAAAAACTAGCTGAGGTGTTTTTTTTTCTTTTTCTTTCTCAATACTAACAGGATAAAGAAGGATTTATTATGATGTGTATCAGAGAGCAAAACATGATGAATTAAGAGAACCAGAAGACTGATCATAAGGAAGTTTTTTTAAGAACAATGCAGCCAAAATATTATTGTTTTCTGTATGGAAAATATATATGTTCTTTCAGCTTTACAGGTTTTTAAATGGACTTTGATCCTAAAAGCTTAGTATGGCAAGATGTCCTGACAAAAATATAAATAAAAGCTTTAGTATATTTAATCAAAACTAGAAGCGGAAGATTTCTTTCTGAAAAGAGAAATTTCTCTAAGGGACATAATTATGTAAGAGGACTAGAGTTATTTAATGATTCAGACAAAATACAGCAAAACACATTTGGGGCAATATGATTCAAAACTTGATATTTCATTTTGTTGGAAACAAACACCAATGTATTCTTGAAAATGGATGAAGAATGAGATAAAGAGGAATTTTAAATAATTCAAACCTCAAATGGTAGGTTTGTTTTAAATTTCTGTTTTCTTCCTAACATCTAGTTTTGTAGGTTGAAAACAAAACAGAATATAGTCTACTGTCTGAAAAAAAATGGGTTTTAAGTATTTATATTTCAAATTGTTTAACAACTGAAAAAAAGATTTATGTACACAAAATCACTTCTAGTTAGAATATAACTTCAATATTGATATTAAAAAGAGGATTTTTTGTGTATATCTGCAAACTGAAATATTTATTATAGTATTTGAATGTCTTCTTTATAAGCATAATGCTTTCTATGATCTGCTTTGCCAGAGGTGCAAATTACTGCCAAACCCCATGAGCTCCTTTTCCAAACAGAAAAATATGTTCAGATGTATCCATCTCTAAATATTGCTCATCGAAAGCCTTTAATTTATGTTGCTACATTCACAGAGATAGTCCATCATTGGCCTTTCCTGCCATTCATGGAGTTAGTCCTTCCATCCTTGCCTTCCATTCTTAAAACCACTATAGAAACTAAAGCAAAGTTTTGACAGTTTTGGTTTTGGTTAGATATTTTTTTAAATTATTTTTGCAAGGCTTTGGTCTTTAGCTGTCTTTGCTGTCATTAGTGGCTATAAACTTTTAAAGAAAGTAGAAGTTTAGTTCATAATTGGCAGGGATTCTTACTAACCATTCTAATGTGACCTAAATATGTTTGGGCCATATTGGAACTAATGGGGTTGGAAATCCATGTTTCATAGTTGGAAACTCCAGCTGTCAAGAATACATTTCCATTTTGTCTTACTTGCACATTTATCACTATTGTGTGAGATCCTGGTATACAAGGGCATATGTTCTAATTATTTTCTGAAATTATTTAATGACGTTTTTCTTCTTCTTTTTTTTTTTTTTTTTTTTTTTTTTTTTTTTTTTTTTTTTTTTTTTTTTTTTTTTTTTTTTTTTT
>VZUI01005063.1:0-55477 GCA_013401135.1 Cettia cetti | reverse complement strand
CTCTTCTCTTCTCTTCTCTTCTCTTCTCTTCTCTTCTCTTCTCTTCTCTTCTCTTCTCTTCTCTTCTCTTCCTCTTCTCTTCTCTTCCTCTTCTCTTCCTCTTCTCTTCCTCTTCTCTTCCTCTTCTCTTCCTTCCTTTAGAGAAAATGAACCCTGAGAGGCCTTTGTGATTGTGAGAATATTAAGGGTAGTCACTGTTCGACTATCGCAACCAGGCAAAAGTGAGTTTACCAAGGGAATAAGGCAAATATGAAACTGATCTTGGATTATAAATAATCTGAATCCACCAGAGCTCTATGCATTGGGAGGCATTTGCTATTCTTACTTGCTAAGCAAGGGTTGACTGAGTTCAAGATTCAGCATAACCACTGGCCTGCAACACTGGAAAAACATACAGCAGACATTTCTTCTTTGATTCTGTGTTTCTCATGTTTCTTCCCTCTCTACCTAATGCTGTTTTCTGCAGGTGGACCTCAAAGACACAGAGTGATTGAGAGAGACATGGCTCAGATTGCACTGCAGCAAGCACACAAAATTTACATGACATTCTGGTTCTTGTACATTTATGTGAGGCCTCTGTCTATTATTGAGCACCATAAGCTGGTAGCTAAAGGAAGAAATAACCCTTCTAAATGGGGAAAAAAATTCTGTCAAAGATTTGAATTCCCATCCAGACTGAATACAGATCTGAGACTGCTAGGAACACAGGAATTGCCATGGCAGATCAGTTTAATGGTCTACTTAATGCAATATCTACTAATTGACATGTGGTCAGTCAAGAAGGTAGAAGTTACTTTAGAACAGTGCAGCTGAGAATAAGAAATTAATCCCATTTTTTCTACATAATGATTTATTACCCAGTCAGACTTTACTGAAGGCCATTACTAGGTTTTTAATTTGTAGCAAAGGTTGAAGTTGATAATCTTTGTAACTGAAAGATTGGGGTTTAGTGCTCACTTGCCAGTTGTCATTTTCGCTGTTTTTTTGACCAAGCTCAAGTGGGATTCTTGATACTGATGCCTGAAAATGGATTTGGAAACCACAGGTCACTCAGATGGTGCACTAGAAGGTTATTGCCTCACAGGCACACAGAAAAATGCTCAATTCTTAGCATCTACTAGAATATGATTTGCCCACTTTGCCTTTTTATCTATTTCATCTCAGACTTGAATGACAGCTGCTTTCTCCAGAAAAGTCTGAAATAGAAATTAATGTTGTCTCATCTGAAAATTACTTCAATCCCCACCTCAAATGCTAAAGAATTGTAAACCTCTGACTTTAGCAGCTGAGAAGACATCAGCGGCTTAAACAAGATCACAACTGAAATCTAGAAAAAAAGTGCAAGATGTTAACAAGTGAAATATTTCAGCCATAAGGTCTGGTAATTTTCCAGTTGCCAGGATCAGCAGCATATTGGGGGATGAGATACTTTGCTAGAGGATGCCTCCCCTCTCAGTGTATTGTGTGAGTGCAGCTGAGAAGACAGAGAAAGTGGAATAGGGACAATTCCACAAAAGCACTTGGGCAGAACTTGCATTGTCTGGGCCAAAGTATATTTTCTGAAAACAGGTTGTGCCCATAAAAGAGGTACCCATTGCCATACTCATTCACAGATAGATTTCAGATTGAACAAGATGGAAGGAAACACTTTCTGGTGTGACAAAACAAGTTGTGAAAGTCTTTGGCATGTGATGAATGACAGACATATCAGGAGAGCTGCTGGTGAAGTGGCAACAAAGGAAAAATGATACAGTCTCTTTTTACCATGGCATTGAAGGTTTACTGAAATGCATCACATTCTCTCTAATGCATCACATTCTCCGGTCAAAGAAGGTCAGTAGGCCTCAGATGAGCCAGGGCTCTGAGACAGTGCATTATCTCTCATAAATATGAATGGTGGCATTCTCACAGCATGATCAACCAGACTATTCAATTGCTTTTATTATTCAAAACATATTTATATAGTGCTATTATGCAGTCTGTACTAAGAGAAATTAAATCAAAGGAAAAAAAGGCTATGTCATACAACATTTCAAAAATAAATGTTTGAATTTAAATTTAAGATTATTAATTGCCTATCCTCTGCTCTAAATATTAGACGGTATTCTTGAAAATTGAACATTTGAAAGTATAATCCTGTTAGTTCTCAAGGAGCTCTGAAAAATCAAGAAATACATTCCTGATAAATTACCAGACAGAATCAAGAGAGTACATCTACAGAATTGACTCACTGCACTAATATTAGGGGAAAAGAGGTACCAAAACCTCTCTCTAATACATGAATGAGTTGACAGTACTGTCTCTGTGTGCCAGTATGCAGCCAGATCTAGCAATAACACTTCAGAAGCTTATGTAAAATTTTCTTTTACTGTAAATGAGGCAAAACTAGAAAGGGACCAGGCTGTAATATTACATTGAATCACTTAAAGTATAGCAGCAGCTGTGCATAATGAATGTCCCAAGAAAGTAGCAGCTATATAGCTACACTAACACTGTCTTTAATACAAGTATTCAGGACTGAGGATGACTTTTCCAAAACACCAATAAAAACAGTTTGATTTCATTGTCACTGCTCTCTTGACCTGCTTCTAGAGGTCAGGTGTTAATTTGACTGAAACAAGCACATATTGAGGTTCAATCCAGATCCTAAAAATGTCAGATGAAGTTTCAATTTAGCAAGGCCTAAAGCCTCACTTAAAGCACATAAAAAATTCCTGCTGAGTCCTGTGACACTGCAAAGTTGCTCAAAGTTTAAGCCACTTTACAGAATCGACACTTTAAGTTCTAAGTAATTACAAACCTGCTGTTGGAAAAAAAGAAAAAAAAAAAAAGGAGGAATAAAAAAGAAGCTTGGTCCTGCTGTACATTGTATATGGATTTGTAAGGATCCACATGATCTGCCAAACTGGGGAAAACACTGACCCGGATTAGTTTAATGGGCTCAGTTGTCTAGTCATGCAACAGAAATAGCATAGCCAAAGGAATGTTAATGTCTCTGACCTAACTATTTTCTTTGTTGCAACATCAGCAAGGTGCTACTGAAATAATCTCAAAAGTATTTTCAAAGGAGTGGGGTGATGCTGTTTCAAAATCTCCTTAACAATGCCTTTAGCTGTTCCTATGAAGAAACTTCAGTGCTAACTCCAGGAGCCACACCTCTCTATCAAATACCAAAGTACTTATACTTTTTTATAATAATAATAATAATAATAATAATAATAATAATAAAAATACAAAAATGACTTTTCAGTAATAAGACTTGCATTAAAAGTCTCACAATCCACTTCTATTTCTTATTATTGGTATAGATATGATTTTAAAGGAGACTGGGACCAAAATTAAATTGTCTTTGTGAGATAGATCTCACTTAGTTTCTAAATAAATGTTTGCTTTGTTTACAGTCTGCATAAAACTTTAACTCATTTTGAAATATATGAAATTTGTACTGGAACAGTGTTTTTTAATGTAAATCTTTTGGTTTAGTTCAGTGCCAGATCTCCAACTTAGCCTAACAATAAATTAAAAGAAAAGAGAATGTCTTTTTTCTGAGTCACTGACTGATCTTAAACTGGCACAGACTTCTTAATATCAGCTGAAGTAATTGTAACTTTGAAATCTAAAATTGCTATAAACACTCTTTTCCATAACACAGTATTAACAGTTGTTAAAAGCACACAAGTCCATCAAGAAAAACTGCATTGAGATGAGGGCTGCTGGATTATAGGACAAATTTTGAAAGGTAGTTTTTATATAGGAATCAACAAACCTTGTAAAGTTGCCTAAATAGAAGTTTTAAAGCTATGAGACTTTAAAAGACACATTCATAGCATGAAGACTGTGATGCAATGAATGACTTATGCATGCTGCAAATTCCAAAGCCAACTGATAATTTTTGTTCTTCATTAATTCACAGTTTTTGATCCTATATCTGTAGAAGTGACTGTAACATTCACTACAATGGAGACACTACTTCTGAAAAATGCAGGGTTGTTCCTGTTGATCAGCACAGTCTACTCTGGCAGCCCAGGTCATGGGCCATTAAACTGTCATCTTCATTTGCATGAAATTTCCTATGTACTTTCTTTTTAAAAATGTTTTAATTTAGTTGAAAATTACAATTAAAATTTCATCTGATGTTGTAGTCTGAAGATATTGTAGAAAGTATGTAAAGGGTGGAAGGAATGTAAAGGAGAAGCAAATGAAATGAAGCGTTTCTTGGTTGTCATAGCTGAAAAAAAGAGCTAGGAGATTTCTAGCTACCCAGGAATTATTTAAGAAGAGGTCTTACAGAAAGAACAAGGGTTTTTTTCCTAAGCTGAAGACTTAAGTGAGGTATTTTAGACAATCTGATCATTCCTCAGATTTTAGGGATTTTATTTTAATTCTATTAATGTAGATTGCCTCTAAATTTGCACAACTTAAGAAAAGAGAGAAAGGAGTTTTAAATTTATATTTCAAGCCTCTTTACCTAAGGAATTAAAATAATTCTGATCTGCAAAGCATAATATTAATTAAAGTACTGAAGGTGCATATTTTAGTGTGTGTGAAAAAGATCTGGGCAAAATTTGGCTGTGTGCTGAGCCAGAGGCTACTGCATCTATTAGTCAAATACATGTAAAAATATTCTAAACATTTAACTGAGGTATATGTGCCCATTATAGATTTCATACCAATATTTGTGAGGACGTTTATACAAAGGAGTGACTACTCTGACACAATACAATCTGACCAAAGTGAGGGAGATCAAAGTCTAAGAGTCAGTCTGTAAACATCAGGATGATATCTGAGACCAGGTATCTCTTTATTGAATGTCCAGCTTCTGCTAGTTCATAAATTTGCATGTTACAGTTACCTTTCTTTCCTAAGAACATCCTTTCACAGCATACATATAAAATAAAATATTACGTGTGTATATAAATAATATAGATATATCCATAGTACAAAATCAAAGAAACCTTTCTTTTTCCCTTCCTTTCTTTCTCTCTTTCCTTCATCACACACCCTGGTATGGTTCTTTTGGCTCTGAAAAGTGAAACTGCTTAATCTAGAGGGGTTGAATTAAGGCTTAATGGTATTAGGTGTGAGCATTTCTTTTAAATAATTCTTTTAAAGAATCTAAATAATTCCTGTGGTGGGTATAAAGTATGTTATTGCTTCCTAATCAGAGTCAACTAGTTTAGAATACTGTCACAGAAGTAGGAAATAGGAGACTTAAAGGTCTGTATTTTTCTAATTGAAGTTTACTGCTCTGCAGATGAGTAGAGAAAGAGAAGTTCTGAGAAGTCAAGGTGAAAAAGAAGAGAAGGAAAACCTATATAATATAAATGGTTTATGTCCCTTTAATCTGGTTTTGTGTAAATATTATAAAGGAAAAAGAGGAGAAACTCAATTCAGTAATTTTCAAAAGTACACCTGAATGCAAATCACGGGTATCTGCTCACTGGTTTTTAATTTCTGATTATGTTGCAAAAAAAGGGCTAACAACATGAGAATATTAATTTTACCATTCTAGGTGTGTTTATTATTTATGTATCTGACAACAGAGAACTATGAGTTTCTTGTATATGCATGCAAATCAACTGTGGTCTGCCAGTGCAAGGGAAGTAGCATAATTTCCATATGTAGTGAAACTGAGTGGCTTTTCCAGATGTGATACCTCACCGGATGTTTACAAGAAGAACAATGAATTAATCTAAAAGATACGTTTTGTATTTTCCACCTAATTGTTCTCAGGCATCTATTTTTGCAACTAGTAAATTGCAGATTTAAAAAATGAAAGAAAGAAAGAAAGAAACAAAGAACCAAAAAAAACCCCACAATCCACCTTCCTCACCCCTCCCCCTCCAGAGTAAAACAAAACCACAACAAACCAGAAAACACACAACATTTAGAAAGCTTTTTGGATGACTTTTGACTTTCTGTGTGTAAGCAGACTGCTATGGTTCTGTTGCCACACTTCCGTGTGTACATGAATTACTTTTTTTTTTGTGTGAATGAGGTAGGAGAATGGTGCAAGAAACACTGAACCAAGCACTCTGCTAAGTGAAGCATAGCATAGGAAAGCACTGTGAAAGTTACTCAAACAGTGCAGGTAATTTCTATTCTACCACACCTTTGTTATTCCAACCCCAATTGTCTCTTGAACAGAGCAGTCAAATTGTGTCATATTTTGCAACCAGTCTGCATGCCCAATAGACGAGATCAGACTCTGGACATTTCTCAGGTGTTTTTTTGTTTTCAGTCTGCAAGATATCCTCACTTTCTAAGTAGTCAGTCATTCATTGTAGTTGTTTCACTGGTCAGAAAATGAAGCAGAAAGGACAGAAATCTCTAGGCTTTTTAGACCTTTCTGTCAGAATGAATGCATTAGCTATGCAGTGGGATTCACAAACACTAACTCTTTGTTGGGACTGCTAAATTTAATTCATTTGGGTTACACAATCCATAGTCCTGCTTTACAGTACTGGACCAACCAGTGAAAGAGTCATGGAGAGGGAGAATATCTGTGTGGAGGGATTTTGCTTTACATACAGAATATGGACAGATTACCATTCAGAATTCAATTTTTGCAAAATCCAAAACTTACTCAGGAAGATCCAATTGATTATTTTGTAAAAACCAGAAGCAAATAGAAATATTTTTTCTTATCCTCCTGTCTGAGGAAAAGCTTTGCTCTTCTATAGATTCTTCATGTGAGGAAAGATGGAACCATGTAGAAGACCCTTCTCAGACTTAGCCATTAAACAATATTTCCTATTGCATTACAAGAAAATTTTACTATATCCTCCCTTCTTAAAGAAACTCAGAACCTGGGAAATACTGGCTGCTCATACGTATGTCATGTATTATATACAGTTTCTCAGGCAGTAAGGAAAGTCATGGCAGATACTTATTTATCTTCTAGTTGACATCTACAACTATTAAGAGATTAATAAACAGAAACCAAAGAGAAAGTACTATGAAAGACTTGCCAGTTTCAAGGGTGACCTTTTTTCCCCCACAGAGTAATATGTAGGTATATTTTCCCAGCATTTATTTGATCATAAAATAGCAGCAACTATTGCAGAGAACACTAAGAAACATTTTAACCATTGAAGTAATGCCAATTCTGGTCTTACCTCTGCCCACAGAAAGTTACATTATACTGAGATATAACCTGTGTCATTTCACCAACCTGGCAGCAAAATATGTTTCTACTCCTACTCATCCCACAGATCATCATGGTTTAGTTGCCAACACTGTGCTTCAGATAGTATTTTCAGGTTTTACTGATGTATATGGGCAGTAGAATATATTAGAGAAAAGATTAGTTTAAGTATTTTCATATATAGGCTGTAAGCACTCTTGCATACAATGAAAGCACAGGATCATAGCCATGTGCTGTTGCCACTGAGAGTTACCAGTAACAGACCATAAAATTTGTAATGGATTTGTAAGTCTTCAGGAAAAGGCTTGACAGGCCTGCAAAATATGAACCTTTAATGGCCTGCCTGCTGTTTTGGTTTGTTTGTTTTAGCTGTGACAGTAACTTTCCTAATTGACAAGTAGTCTGTGTCTAATTTGTTTTCCTCATTATCTTTGTGTGGTACATTGGCACTTTTATATAGCTAGTAGTAATAATTATTCTATAGAGAATAGGTTTGTAACTCCAACAAAATTATATAATGTAAAGAAATACAAGTCCAGGATGGTAACAGTGACCTTGAAAAGCAGAGGCACTGGATGCAATGTAGTGTGGTGCAAGCATGTGATGATCTTGATTACAAAGACCCCTCAGCTACAGATAACTCCCTGATGATCAATCAAGGAGTAGAGTAACAAAGAAAACAGAGGAATAATATTTAACGTGCATAAAAGCCATGATAAACAATATGCTTGGAAGCAGATGTAATAGAGAGCTGCAGACCAATGAAGAACCATAAGGTGTTAGAAAACACAGGAAAGTAAGGTGGGTACTGGAGTAAGGTAAAGAAACCAACAATACGAACATCATAATCCATATGGCAAAAAACTTCTGATGCAGGTATTTCACCACAAAGCACCACCACCACCAGAATGAAATCACCTGCCTTAGGATCAGAAAAGCAGTGGTTAGGTGAACATACCACCAGGAGAAGCGGTACAAACTAACAAGTGTGCATATTACAATTTCAGCCATACTATTGAGACTTTCTCTATATAGAAACATTCTAACTGAGTTTTCTTTAATTTTATGTTATAAAGCATGACATGGACTAGTACTGATTAAATTCTTAAGATTTCAGGTATATGTACAAGAAATTTTTGCTTGTGTAAGCATATATGTATGGTGTGCTTCCTCTTAGCCCATAAACAAGATTTTGCGTTTAACAGTATGACTGGTAAAAGTGGGACTGCTGCTGCACCCAGTGTTCCTGAGATGCTTATCCTGGGGTAGGTATGCATTCATCTCCTATTTGGAATGCACCAGTTTGTTAATTTCAACTTGTGACCAACATATCCAATATAATAAAGTATAAATGAGACCATTACAAAGCTGAGTTCTGGGCCTGGTGCCTGTCAGGATGAACACTTCTAAAAGCACCTTCCCTGCCAGGGTCCTCCTGAGTGTGATGGGGAGAGGAATTGCAGGAGCACTGGACAAGCTCTGGTGAGTGCAAACACTGGGAATGGGAACAGGAACTCTTTCATCACTCAGGATGGGGAGATGGGTCAAGTTAGCTGACTCACAGGGGTCCATGTCCCTGGGTTGAGACTTGTCATGCCTGGCTACAAATAGGTGGCACAGCTGGCCATTTCCCATAGAGCACTGGGTCATGCATGTGACTTGAAGAAGACCATTTACCATTCAAGGATAGAACAACCTTCATTTGCCTAGGAAAGGCTCAATTTGAACTGTTACAGAGAGCCAGGGTAGAGTTTGGAAGATTTCCCTCTGGACATGCTATCATTTTAGACACTAGGGGAACCCCTTTTCTCTCCCTTTCCTGGTGGGGAGCAAAAATGCTCAGACAGATTATTTACATTTAAAACAGAAGCAGTCCAGAGAAAAGTCCAGAGCTACAACAGAAAAATAGTAATTAATGTAAAATACCCAAATCTCCTCTTTGTAGGCTAGCTCATAGAAACTTCTATTGGAATGGGTCCTAGTCTATCCTAAAAACTAGTCTGGGATTCACCTGCCAGTAGATTATCTGACCTAAATCAACAGCATACCAGGAACCATGGCCACAGTATGGATGACTACATACCTGTGTCAGACCTATGGCATGACTGCATTTCATTTGCATAGGGGCAAACACTGAGACAATGCTGCACTGATTGATGCTGTAAGCAAGTTCACTGGGCAATTCTTTTATCTTCTCCTACAGTTTAGACAACCCAGATTATCTTCTGCTAGCTTCTGAGCTTTTCTGGCAATGTTAGCTGTGCAATAAAAAAGAAAACTCTCTTAACACTTATGGCATACTCTGCTTCATGTCTGAACTCCCTGCTTTGCCATAGAAAGTGTAAGCAGCATTCCAGAACTTCAGAAGCAGGCGTTAGCAATGGCTCATCATAGTAACTGGTGCTCATCTGTCAAAGCAGAGGGGTAGAACAGCCTTCTAAAATTTTTTTTTCTTACTTAGACACAGCTGTGATGTAACTTACTCGTGACCTTTTCTGTGTTTTAGCTCAATTCATAGAAATAATTCTGATACACAACTCATGAAGACCAGAGAAATGACCCATTCAGGCACTGTAGGGTCAAATTTGTATTTAGTTTTAACTCCTGACCTCAACAACGTTTTCAGAAATGCATTTTTAAAGTAGTTTTATTTGAACACATTTACTGTGTTATTTATGCACATAAATACAGGCATTGCACACATCTTATAGAACCTTCTTGCCTGACACTGGGACTTTCCACAATCTGACCTGAGAAGTTCTGCCTCTGTTCCTCAGGGCTGTACAGAGCTCTGTGAGTACTTACAGAAGGAAATTGTAACACACAGGTTACATCACTGTGATTCACCTGTCCAGCTCAGGCCATGTAACTAGACAGCTGCGGAGCACTGACTGTGAGTACAGGACCTCATCTGTCCTGGTACAAGAGAGGAAAGTTGCAGTTCCCTGGCAGAGAGAATAGTGTGTATTTACCTTTTTCCCCATCATCTGGCCAGCTGTGTCCTACCTTTTGCTATCACACCTCAGGGACACAAGAAAGGCAGCTATGCTAGAGTGCTCAGCAGAGCAGTATAGACCCAGGTAGCATAGTAATTTTAACTTCTAATATTTTCAATCTTGTTGATATGAAATAAACTTATAAGCATGACCATACTGCTGATTCTTTTTATATTTTTATATTTTTATAATTATATTTCTATATTTCTAAATATATGTTTATATTTTTATATTTTAAACTTTTATATTGGTATATTTTTATATTTTTTATATTGTTATATTTTTATATTATTTGATGGCACAGCCTTAGGCCCTTTCTGTTGGCAGAGGCTAAACAGTGCTGGAGGAAATTCACAAATATCTGAATATCTGCCTGGTGTTTTTCTACCCTGTAAGCAGTGTGTAGAAGGACATTTAGGGCCAAAAACACAGAGATCAGGTGATCTAGAGCCATTTTTCAAAGATTTCTTGAATATGGGAATCATCAAGAGATGTAGATATATAAGCCATGGAAGAACTTGTATAGTTCTTCAGATACCTCCATGAAGAGTGGCTTTTCCAGGCAAGATGAAATATCTAGAATATTTTCTGAATATTAGAATATCTTCTGGAATATGTAGAATATTTTCCGGAGGTAGAAAGATGGGGAGAATACCCTGGAGTTTTGGACAGACAGCTTAAATTATTCTACTAAGAACATTGATATCTTAAAAGCTCCCTATCTATAAAAGTCTTTGGAAATAGGCCACAGGGTCATGAAAGCAGCTCAGACATGCCTTTTGCAGCCCTTCTTTCACAGATTTGCACAAGCAGACCATGACAGAGTGTACATGCTCCAGATTTGATAAAATGAAAAAACTAACAAGCATTGTGATAAGCATGTGAGTTTCTTATCCTATCTTTTAGAAAATTAATAAATAAGGGTACCAAAAAAATATGAAAATATTTTATTAATTTTGTTATTTTTAAAATCAGATGTATCTTCAAAGGGTATAAAGCCTGCATTTTAAACAGGAAATCTAAGAGCATTATCATTGCATATATATAGCACTTTACAGTAAATCCTTTATCATTTCTGATTCAGAGTTACAGGGAACAGACTCAATTCTTCTATCCATAAATTCCTTCTGATGAGATGCCACTTATCTCTAATAGCAGGATGTTTTTAATTAAAAAGAGAAAGATAAACTGAAATCATACTTCATCTCTGTTATCTTTATTACTGTGGAAGGCACACATAATCTTTTCAACTCTTGCCTGCCCAGATCATATTCTTAGTAACCAGATAGTAAAACTTAAAAAATAGAGTTTATGGAAAGTTATCTTGTCCACATTGGTTTTTATTGAACTCATATCTTAATTGTACTTTTCTTCAATAGCTGGAAGAAATGTAATTTAACCTGGATAATATGTTCTTATCTAAGGCAAACAATCCTTGCAAAAGGTGGAGTCTGCATATGAACTACCTTTCTCACTAACTTGCAGAGATAAGTGCCAGGTATCAGATAATAAAGCAACAACAGCAGCAGCAGCAATGACATCAGCAAAACAAACAAAATCTAGTGATTCTCTGTGAGCATCTAGCACATTTAATACTGTCAATTTTTTACACCCTGTTTATCACCCAGTGATACTCTTCCAAACTATCCGTATGAAAACAAACCATGTCATTAGAAGAGAAAGAAACAGTGAAAACTTGCTTTTTATTTCCTTTTGACTTAGAAAGACTATATGCTTCTTCTGCACCAGCTAATAAAAAACACCATTCTGAAATGGGAACAAAATATCTATTTTCCTTCATTATTATCACTGGTATAATACTTCAAAGCACACAGGGAACATGTGCAAACAGACTAGTGAGCCTTGTGTATATAATCTGCTGGAGTTCAGACTAAGAGAAGGAAATTATTTCTTTATAATCCCCCATACCAACACTATCAGCACACATCTCAGGAGGCACACAGGGAGCATGTACAGAGTCGGAGATAGCATTAGCTACTTTCTCCATAAAATGCTCATAATATCAGGAGAATACAGAGGAGCCTACACCCTTTGAAGAACAGGACTGGGATTAATGCATTTATCCAGGGAAATATTCCTTGACTTGATGGGATACAGATCCATCTCTTCCACTGGTCAAGATAAGGACCTCTTTATAATACAGACAGACCTATATGGAAGTGGGTTAAAGGTTTACCTACCACACTATTTGCTGAAACAGAGCCAGAAGTGGACAGAGTACTTTCTTGTTTGCAAGGTTCCCTTTAACATTAAATGTATAAGAGACAAGGGAAGTCAAGACTAGGTTCCAGACATCCCACCCTTAAGTGAGTGCACTGGTGACTGTGTTCCTGATGGATGCTCCTTTAACTCTCCTGGCTCCACAGACTTTGTATTTTTAAAAAAAGGCCTATTTCTGGCAATAGAGGTAGACGGGAGACTTAAATACTATAATTTCTATGGTCAATATATGCTAGTTTTGATATAGGCACACAAAGGAAAAACCACTGTTGTGCATCCTCACCACACGGAAAAGAAAGCCAGATGCCCTGATCCAATTGCCTAAGATCCCAAGGGGTGGTGGGAGATAAGGGCTAAGTCAGTGTTTAGCATCTTCTATTTATCATCTCCTCATTCATCTCAAATTGCTGAGTTTATTTTTAAATGCACATCTCTTCTCATAATTTTATCAGAAACCTAAAAGTTTAACTTTGGGTTTAGAAACCAAATCTGGCAATCATAGAGATAAAAGTTATATATTACACTGCCTGGCTTGCAGCCCATATAAACAGGTAACACATAGTTTATCCCAAGTCCATAAAAACAAATACAACCAGTAAAGAAAGGCCTGGGAGAATAGTAGCTAGAGAACTCAAAGTCAATTAAAACAGTGGTGAGAAATTAATACCATGAAATATTTTGTCCATGAAACTGATAAAAGAATAAAGAGGAAGAGTTAGAGTAGCCATTATATTCAAACAGATGTTCTAAAAAAATTCAAAATCATATATTCACTGTCCAAAGAGAGTCATGGTAGCCTGCACTTCCTTCTCTCTCAATGAGTTTAGGTTGAATGCAGAGCTGAAATCAATACTGAAATCAATACTTTGAAGAACACTGTGGAAATGGGGCATTACATCAGCTTTGGTATTAAGTGTAAAACACTCAACAGGAAATGAGAGCAAAAATCTCAAATGCAAATTCTGCTCAGTATACAATGCAATCTCTCCCATTTATGGAGCTTTTACCTTTGAATCCAGCTGAGGCAGCACTTCAAAGGCTGCTCTCTTAACTAGGGCAGCCAAATGTCAGTGCTATGATAATACAGGCTGTTTTTGAAAAGGAATAAATGGAGGGCTTGGGGCCTTGTTGTGAGAACATCCTTAGTGTCTTTTAATCCCTATATTCATGGTGAATAAAATTCAGAACACTACAGTAGGAGATGACACAATTAACCACCTCTGGATTTACAGGACTCATACTTGCTCTCCACCAGCAACAAGTCTGTCACATCTGAAGATTACCAAGGACTAGCATAAAGCCAGCCTGAGTTATTTGTTGCTCTCCCCAAATTTAATGCCTAGTAGCACACCTGAACTATTTTTCTGCCAGCCGAACCACCTGGAAACTTCCATCCAAGCAGAACTCTGGTACTAGAATCTACTTGCTGCTTCACAGTGTTCCTCATTTAACAGGAACTATGAATTCTGCCTCTAAGCATTGAAATGAGGCTGTGCATTGGACCACTAGATGATCCCATGACTTACCCAATTTTCACATCAGGAGATATTATTGCTTTTCTATGATCTTGATGTCTGCTGCAGATAATGTACCTAAAGTTTTATTCTTGGCATTGGTGTTCTTCATGTTAGTCTGTCAGTCTGTCAGTCAGTCAGTCTCATTACTTTCTTTTACTCACACTGGAGGTTGTATCAACTAAAAGAAGCAAATAAATAATTTGTAATAGATAGTGGCTTGAAGCTAATAGTGCCAAAAATCATCTTGATCCCCAGAAAAAAATGGATTTAGGACTGCTGTCAGATTTACAGATTTGAGACTATAGAAGCTCAAATGAAAGCCAACCCTCTCTTGTGATGTGCTCAGAGCATTACTTACATTTAAGGGGTAACAGAAAGGAAGGCTCTGAGAGAATATGATGGCTTTGTGTAAAAATTATATTAGTGGAGCTCCAGAAGCACAAAACACTTTGAATCTTTGGAATAATATAAAGAAAAGCGTTCAGGGAAGTGGATTGGTGTTGATCATGGAGAAAACTGAAAATTAAGGAGAAATTGTCAGGCCATGAAACAGCCAAGAAAGGAAATGAAACATGACAAAATGAGAATGTAAGAAAGGTACATGATTAAGAGTGCATGAAAAGGGGAAGAAAAAGAAAATTAAGACAGAAAATGAGAGCATTGCAGTAGAAAACAAGCGTTAAAAGAAAGACTGAAAATTAGCAAACTGAAAGGAATATGGAAATCTGAAAAAATGGCAAATGAGAATCAGGTGACACTATTACCCGAAAAATTTATTCTTAACTCTGCTTCTTGCTTTAGCTCAAATGTGAAAGAGAGGAAGTTTTATTTCTCTCATCTTTCTTGCAAGGTTGGGACTGGACAATATTCCTCTGGAGATCTTGCCTATTCTTTCGTTCAAAGTGCTGTAACTATCTTTCTTCTCTAGACAACTGTGAACTATGCAAACCACATAAGTATTTTTATGATGGTATGTAGAGAATATGTGCAGACCCCCAGCAAGCCAAGAGGAGATGTCAATGCTTTGGCTTCTAAATAAATCCTATTTCAATACATTTATCAAAATCACTCTTTTAAGAAATGAAATTGAGAAGATATGAAATATTGATGCATTCTTACATGAAAAAGGGAGAAACAATGGTAGATACATTACATATCTTTCACTACTGTCCTTAAAAGGGTGATATTTGACAATATGTTATTGATTTTCTTCCTTTGACAACTGCAACAAATCTGGGTGGACTTAAACCTTAGGTCACAATTAAAGTCTTAGCAATGTACAAATGCAGCTGTTTCCTGTTTGTTATCAGTAATTTTTATCTTCCCTTTGAAGTTAATCTATCCATCAAGTTGTACAAAGCTCAACAGGTTTTCTTTTTCAAAAAGGACAAAGCCCTATCTTTTCAGTATTAAGTTTTACTTTAAGCTTTTTCTTACTGGACATACATATTTGGAGTAAGTAGTGAGTTGCAGATCCTCATGGAAAGGAACAGCTTTTTCTAATCCTTGCAAATATCTAAAAGAAATTCAAATCACTTCTGAATTAGTGATCGTCATCTTAAGCATTTAGAATATTCAATAAAACAAAATTTTCTTTTCTCAAGTGTGAAGAGTAAGGAAGCCACAACTGAGCTTTTAATTGGCATCTGCCTTTTGGTACAAATCTTTGTTTTAAAGCTGGGGATATTAAATCTGTTTAAACAAAAAACAGCTTTCTTTTACAACTTCCTCTGAGTGTTGAACAATTTTTTAATTTTTTTTTCTTTTTTTTTTTTTTTTTTTGTTTTATTTTAAGGTTCAAGTACTCAGCCCTGGGTTTTGTTGGGTTTTTTGCAGGTTTCTTTGTAACACAGCACTGGCACACAGAGAAAAAACACACATTCACCTTGGTGTTTTTTTGTCTTTTAAGTTAGTAGCAGAGATTTCCTACGAAAATCTTATTCCACATATTTTTTGATACAGGGCTGTTTGGTAGTATTGAGATCCCTTTCACTAAATCCCGTTACATTCCCTTTGCAACACATCCCAGTTTGCATATTTTGTGGGAAAGAGGGAGTATCTGTAGGCACAGAACAATCATACTGAAACCAAAACTGGAGAAAAATACAAGAAAATAAGCCAATGAAAATACATTTTTGAAAGTCTACTGTGTAGCAACAGATAAGAAAAAGAGACATTTTTCCATTCTGTTTCTTAATTTACTTTAAATTTCATGCACTGTTGTGCTACAAAAATGGAAGCAGCCTCCTTACAGTTGGTTTAGGACTAGCTGATTTGAGGCTCATTGTGTGCAAAAAGAAGAATGTACTTTACAAATGACATATGAATTTTCAGTAGCTTTATTTTATGTGAGATACTAACGGAAGCATGAATTTTTTGCTGTGAGTTCACAGCTTCTGAAGGAAACATTAATTGACCTTCTTGACCGACCTACTGTGTAGAGGCAAAATATTCAACACTGTTTTTATTTGAAAAATATGTTACAATTGAAAATACAAATGAGCTAAATGAATGATGTATTAACATACATCCTCAGATAAAGCAAAGTTGAACTGGAAAGCTTGACAGAAAGATGTACAAGGTTGAGGTAATGGATATGTGAACAAGTCTGATTGCAGTCTGAGTCATTTCAAGATACTGTGGCTTACATATTTTTCTATATTGTTTCCCAATATTAGTACCTCTAAAGCAGCCCAAAATAAACAACTGAAGTACCTTTCACTGTAGGAAAGAAGGCACAATATTGAAGATACCACAAAAAAATGCAGGAAAAGAGGGAATTAAACATTTCACTAATTTATAGAATAGAATTCACCACAATAATTACATTTAGAACCCACCATAATATTTTTAAGAATCTAAATCACAGTCCACAAATCGTTTGAATGTCATGGACCACATTATTAGTGGGGGTATCATGATTTCTCATGGTAAGCATGAGTCTTAAAATTGGAAAACTTGCTGCCGAATACATTTTGTATGCTCTGGATTTCCAGTGTATCTAGTACAGCTAGAAGCTGATAAAGTTTTAGAAATAATAAAAATGAAAGATAGATCTCCTCTTACCTAAATAAAATCTCATTATTAAAGTGAAAATTTCTGAAAATCTTATTCAAACTGCTGCAATTAGCAAAAATGAATGCATCCTGGAAGAATATGTGTTCACATATAAATATGCAGTGCAGATTTTTCTTACCAGTATCAGTATTTCTTTGACCTACAGAGAAAAAAGTCTTTTCCCATTCAGTAAATAATGAGAAAGATCCAAAGCCTTGCAATGAGTAATCACTTTTTTTTCTCATACTCAATAAATTTCTTATCTGGGTTAATAGCATTTTTGGAATTAGAGAATCATATCAAATAATTAGATATGCTGTGCAATATATCTGATAGCTCTCACAGTTGGCAATCAAGGCTCCTCAGACTAAAACCAGAGTAAAACTTAGTGGATTTTTTTCTTTGGGTTGCAGATGCCATTACAAACTCCTGGCACTGACTGGTCTGCTCTGAACTGGAAGTTAAAGGAGGAAGACCAAATGTTGCAGATGCAGCAGTTGTGCACCTTGGGACTCTCGTGATGAGCCCAAGTATCTCTACTAGCCTAGACCTCATTCAGTCACAAAAATAGCTTGCCCTTTCATTCCTGAGAAGCAAGGTATCTCATCAGAATTTTCACAATCTGCTGCCACTCTTCAGGGACATGCTTTCAAAGCAAGACTCAGAAAACCTTTGGGCTCTCACTTATGCTCAGAATGCAGCTTTTGCAAAGCATGCAGCTGAGTGCCAGAAAACAGAGGCTCTGCTCCTGGTTTGCCTCTAACTTTCTGCATGGTTTTCTGCAAAACCACTTTGACTTTCTGTACTTATGTTCCACCACTTATAAACACAGTACAGTACAATGCTTATCTTATACCTCCCTTTATGGCTCCAAATTCTAGCATGGGAGGGATAACATCAAAGGCATTCATTATGGAAATTACCGTACCTGTGAACACAATATTTCCTTATTCCTGTTGCACATTGCAAAGTCTATTGCCAGACAGCAGTATCCAGGAATGCAACTTGGGCAAATGTGTCTTTACTGCAAATAGTCCTTCTCACCTACCTTCAAAAAATACCAAGGGTTATACAGGAAACCTAAGATTTTCCTAGGAGATTTCAAATACAAAATGTTCTTTAATTTTTGCATGAGTGTACTTTGCTGACTGCTTCTAGCACTTTTGTTTTTGTTTGTTTGTTTTGTTTTGTTTTGTTTGGTTTGGGTTTTTTTTGTTTTATTTTTTGGGTTTTTATGAATGAAAGTAAAAACTTAATTAGAAAAAGAGAACTTAAAATTACCAGAAAAAATATGCATACTTGATTTTAATAAAAGTAAAGAAATTGCTTGAATTCTGTACCACAAGTTAGACATCTACATTATTTTAGTATATCTGATGATCTTCAGCAACAAGAAGATCCCTGCTGCACTCAGGGATAACTAAAGCATTTTCCTCACAAGGAATGGTCTCTATGCAAAAGAAATAATCATCAGATTGGTGCTTAACCTGTCCGAGCTCTTGCTTCAGTGATCTCATTTTACTCCTGCAGATGACACCGTCAGGGATCAGTGTTTTAAATTTTCTTAAAGAATCATGTTCAAAAATATTAAAATAGTTTAATAGAAAAGTGACAGTGGGTCTAAGTTCATTGGCAAGGTTCACTCTACTTGTTACTAGATGGTTAAAGTACACTGAGAAAAAGCAAACAAAAATCCAGAGTCAACCAACCCAAATCCCCAAAACAACCCTGGGGAGGAGGAAAGGGGGTGGGAAGAGAAGCAAAAGAATAGAAATGGTAAGGATGAAAAGGAGTGTGGCCTAAAGAAGGATAAAAGGGAATATGGCCTCAAGGTCCAGCAGCACTTAACAGCACCTTAAACTAACCAAAATTAACTCAACTTAAGACTTAAGGTAAATGATTTAGCAAAGGACTCATATAGGTTTTACTTCACCACAACAGTAACTTACGGACCCAACTCACAAAAGTGGTTAGAGAATCTAAGATTCTTGCGCCCAGAATATGCACACTTGCAAGCACACAGACACAAAGAGCCTGTACAAGGTGAAAAATTCCTCTCGAAGGTAGTGAAATACCCACTTCAGATGCCTTTGTGAAGGGTGGAGCCTCAAGGAGTCAGGGGTGTCACTGCTCAGGGATCCTCTGAGTACAGCAAACTTGGGAGTTCCCTGGCTCTGAGAGGCCCCACTCAGAGGGGCTTTGCTGGTCACAGCCACTGCTCCAGGAGAGCTCAAGGGGTCTCACTTTGGAGCACTGTTCGTAGGGCTGCAAGAGAGGGGACTTTGGTCATAAAAATGTTCCGCACCTCAGGTTGGAAACTTTCTTTAGAAGTGTGAGAACAAAAAATATTATCCCACTTGGGTTCTTACTTAGAAGAAAAAATGTTTGCAAAGCTGGTCATTAAAAAAAGCAGGAGCTCATTAGACATCACAAGTTCCTGCTAGCAGAGTATTTCTGATAAGCTCAAGAGAAGCTCAGCCTGGATACTGTTCATCAGGGTCCATTTTAAAAAGATTTTATCCTGATATTAGGAATGAGAAACATATCACCAACACAATATTCCCCTGCATGTTACTAGCACTGTATCATATTCATATGGCACTGACTTATATTCTGTAGGCATATATTATAACATGCTAATGTAGAAAGAGAAAGGAACTTTTAATACTATTGTATTATCAATACAGAGAACTAGGTGGCCTTGGTGTTTTAGTGTTTCTTTAAAATTTAGAAGATACTCTGATAAATTTATTGGGTGAAAGTCTAAATTTGTGACACATCCATATAAAATAACCTGTTCATCTTACACAAACTACAGTCTAAAATATCCCAATTTCCAATATATTACCTTTTATGTTAGAAAGACATGTGTCCCAAGGGCATATTTCGGTGAAAAACACATGTGCTCTCCAGTGTTGACTGTAATTCAGGATACCTAGGCTGCTATTCAGCTTCCTAAATTCGGACTTGTGAGTCTAATCTAGTGACCATGGGCTATTTGCATAATTAGGGGAGAAAAACAGAGATATGGCAATTCATTGAGATATCAATTTTAGTATGAAATATTAAATTGTATCACACTAATTTTAGTATGAAAATCTGGAGGCAGTTTCTAGAGTAAGTAGGCCTGGACCTTGATATTTAAGTTTTATATGTTGAAAGTTAGGGTAGAGAATTGCACTGTTAGTTAAAATTACTGTGTCCAGCCTGAGTTTAAAGAAAACCCAAAAACCTAGAAATTGAAAAGTGCTGTGTTTCATGTTTCTAGAATTTTTCATTCTAGATTAACACGCACTCCATTATGAAGAATGATGAGAATCAATGGCCAGATAAATATACTGAAACCTCTTCAGTAGAGTTCCAGTTCTGTCTAAATGTAAAGAAGCCTTTTATCCTACAGAAATTCCTACAACAGATTTGCAAAATCTACCACAATTCTTCTCACTTTTCATCTATTAGGAAGAAATTTTGATGTGAGATACCATGGGGTTTTTTCTGTGCTGTTTTCCTGCATAGACACTGTCAGTCATTTTAGAGAAAAGACTCTTGTCAAAGATGGACTTTGTCCAGCTACTGTGGCAATTCTTACAGTATTTTTTTTTTGTCATAAATCCATCAGAATCAATGCAATTGCACAAATATGTAATGAGATCATAGTGAGCTATGGAATCACTTCCTTCCTCCATCTGTTTGCAGCATCTGTAACCTAACTCCACAAAGACAGGCAAATTTGTCTGAGGGCATCAATGAGCAGACAGTGCAGTGGAACCTATGAGGTATTACACAGAAAAGGATCCTTTATGGCTTATTTGCATGATAAAATAAAAACGTAGTAAGTATTATGAGATATTAGAATATGTTTTTAAACTGCTGTTGGAATTCAGATGTTATCTTTCTCTGTATTTATGAGCTATTTATGGATAACAACTTTTGGATTGCTCAGTATATAGAAGTCAATAAGATATGAAGACAAATCCATGTAAAAGCCATGTGACTTGAAAACTTGACCTGTGTTGAAGAAAAAGATTTTACTCAGCATTAAGAAATTAAGGGTAAGGATAGATATCAGTAACTACTGAAAAGTAGGCTGCAGGGGAGACAGTCAGATTTTCTCTGTCATGCACTAGGACAGTGTAAGTCAACAAATGCAAGATGGAATGAGGGAAATTTCAACTAGATGTAAGGAAAAGTATGCGTACTCTGCCAGTTTATGAAAGAGGACAAACTCTGCAGCATTTCCATGCTCAGAGGCAACCAAAACCCATCCACATCCTGAGCAACCTACTGCCTGTCTCTACTTTGAGCAGGCAGGGACTGCACATAGTGGCCTCTTCCAACAAGAATTTCTTTGTCCATGGCCATTTACCCGCAGAGTAGGTGCTTAGCTTGAAAAACCCTGACATTCTTGAAAGATTTACCACGACTTTAAAATCATTGGTTTACATGCAGATAGAAGAACTCTGCACCCATCAGTCTTATCCAGTTCAAGAATGTAAATTGTCCTGGATTTTCTGTAAAATATCAAGGCAATCATAATCAACACAGCATCAGTGTCAATGAGCAAAAGAATCCAATAAATAATACATGCAGATTTACAATAATTTGAGGGTTTATGCCTGAAGGATCTGTTGGTTACTGTTATATTTTATACTTAACTGGCACTCAGGTTAAGTATAAGATATTCAGTAGAAAAATATCAGGATCAAAACTGTCTGTGTAATTACTGTACATGTCTTTTTATAGGATGAAGTTTAAACAGAATTTTAGATTAGGTACTTACCTTAATAATTTAGTGTAGCAATTAAAATCCTTAATGGAACAAACAGAGTATTTTTGTTTTGAATCCCTTCCCTTTTCCTTCCATTTATGGGATGAGAAAAGGGGATTTCTTTTTTAATTACTTTTCTTAATTCTTTTTTGTGTATACTTCATTCATCAATGGCATCATAAATCCTGTATTTACAGTGGTGGTTTTGATCTTTTGTGCCAAGATGTCTCCTTGTGAAACTTTAGATTTTCACCTTGATATAGCATACATAAGAAAATAAAAGCATGTTTATATTTGCCAGCTTGACAATATATAATAATAAATCTTATTTAGGAACAGTAGGATATGCATTGTGAAGTGACAAGCTTTTAAACTAACAATGGTTATTATATTTAATAACAAAACCAAAATTAAATATGACACATATAGAAATACCTGTAAGTAAAGTATACTGTGTTCTGTACAATAAAAATATTTTTGACGAACATGCTTTCACATTAAAACAAAAAAATGCTACATACCTTAATAATATAAAATGTCAAAAAAATGACATCTCTGTCCTTATAAGGAATATAAAGTCAGCAGACTTTATATAGATGGGAAACTGATGAAGTCACTAATGTCTTAAATTAATCAGTTTGATTTTTCTATTTTGCATCCATATTATGGCATTTAATTTAGAGTTAAGTCTATTCATGGTTACAAGTAGATTTTGAAAATTGTTTTTTTCTCAGACTAAGTTCTACTGTTCATAACATTGTTTTGATTCCTGTCAGCTGAGTAGAGAACTGTATGAGTTTTTCTTCTTTTCTCTTCTTTACTTAGTTTCACTGAGTTTACAATTTAAACTTTAAAATTTCAAAGTTCATTTGAAACTATTTCCATGGCATATTCAGCCTATCTTTGACTTTACAGAGATATTCTAGGTGATGCTACAGTTTCATGCACTTTTACTATGGTTATTTCACACAGTTTTTGATTCCACATAATATTAAATGCCTTTTAGTATAATCCTCTTAAAAGGAATTATTATGCAATTAGGTTATATGGAATTTTTTTGCTAGTGCAATGGTTATGATAACAGTTTAAGAAAGTATGACAGTCTAGACATGTAACATATTTCGAAATCTGTAACATATTTCAGATTTTGCACTACTCTAAATTGTGAAGGGGGGTCCTAAGACAGCATTGGAGATCCAGAGAAGTTTCAGTTGGTGAGCCATATTCTAATTTTTAAGGCATTAAAAACAACTTTTAAATTAAAGACTTGTCCATGAGACAACTTGTCATATTTGGAACCTCTAAATAAAGATGTGCAATGAAGATGGGGTAAAAGGTAAGGGAAGAAAGGCCTGAAGTCTGCACTTAGAAGCCAAAACTTGGTCCACATTTAGGAGTTGCCTGGAAAGGAAATTGTTTTCTGGTGATAATTTAACTCCCTTCTTTAAGAAGACCCAGTGCAGTAAAGAGTTTGAGAGAGTACAATACTCCCTCAAGACTGTTCTTTATTGTTTCAGCCTGATGCACATTCCATTCCATCCAATCACACAAGATGTCTGATGGCCTTGATATAGGAGCCATTCACAGCTACAATATGTGTCTGCAAATAACAGTGATATTTTATGAAGAAGAAATTATGGTTTATTTTTCACCAGAGTGTAGCTGCCTAAATTATTTTAACTGGAGCAGAGTGCTTTAAAATATGGAACTGATGTTTGTCCACTGGCACTCAAGAGATGCACCTATGAGAATGCATCACCTCTCCCACAGGACTGCATACGTTTTCTGTGGAAATATGGGATTAGAGAAAACAAGGGATGGGAAGGGGCTGCACAGTGCCCAGACCTTGTCACTGCACAACCTTAGGGTGCAACATGTACCCAACCCAGATCTTCAGGCTCTTCCATAGCCTGTGCCTCAGCAATGTGCCACTGTCCCTCAGCACTGATCAAAAAGTAGAGGTGTGCATCTCACAACCGCAGTAAATCCTGATTGCCCCAGCCTCTGCAGGTTTCAAGAACATTATCAAATACCATGAGCTGGCATTTTCACCAGCTGGATAAACTCTACCATATTCTAATGTGATTTGCAATGCAAATATATGTGGATTTCCATTCTTTGCATCCCAAAACACTGAAAAAGGCACATGCAAATATTTAATTTCTAATGTTGATTTTTTTTCCCCTGTTCATTGCATTTGAAACCAATTGCACAAGTTGAACATCATTCTAACTGGCACTGACTAGCTTACCCTTTTCCTTTCTGAAGTGTACTTAAGAAAGAGGCAAAATGTTGTGAGAAGCAGGCACACAAAACAGAGAATTGAATTAATTTCTTAGAAAGTCATGTTGGGGCAGATCACTGATGTGAAAACTCCTGTAGTCTCTGCTGTGTAGCCAGGGGATTTCCCAGCAACCTGTCCCAGCTGAAGGGGAGCACAAGGCTCTGAGGAATGAAAGAACAAAATTGTTCCTTTCTGCTTACATTTTCATAATTCTCATTGAAAGAGGTTCATATACAATACACCTTAAGGAAAAGAAAAGAAAAAAAAAAAAAAAAGGAAAAAGAAAATGAAGCTTCTGTGACCTTCCTAAAGCTGGGTAGTAGTTTTGTGGTGGAGAACAGCCCAAAGTTCTCAATCAGACTGAAACATCTGAGCAGATGAGAGCAGAAAATTGAAGTATTTGGGTCAGTTGGAGCAAAACTAACAGTACTGGAAGAACATGAGGGACATGAAAAGATGAAGGTGAGTTTCTGAGAGCAAAAGAAAGCAAGAAAATTACAGTGTGTTTCTGCTGGTAAAATGCAAGGTGTCGCCAGTACACAAGTGCATCTGATGATGACAGCATGTCTCAAAGGCTCTTTTTTGGGGGAGAGATGAAATGTGGAACAGAAGTTCTGTGAGTAGGTGTCAGGCAGTAGTAGAGCCAGCATCATTGTGGGGGTGAGTATGAGTGTCAGCAAGAGGGAAGATTATGAGGAGAGGTGCTTTTCACTCCAGGAGAAAAAATAATAGGCAAACAAAGAGAAGCAGCAGAAGGCAAGCAGAACAGCAGGGGGGAAATTGGGACTACACAGATAGGTGTGGGAAAAATGTGCTCCACAAAATGTTGCTAAGAAAAAATACTAATACTAAAGACATTAATCGAAAGACAAATCCCAAATCAAAGGAGGAAGCAGCAAACAAAGGTGCCCCTGTAGAGGAGAAAAGTAATGCTGAATGAGAACAAATTATGAAAACATGAATATGATTGAGGATACTATGAGCCTGTGGCAATTTTCAGGAATTATTCCTTATAGTATTAATGTAGCTATGAAGAATTTTGAAAATCTGGATCTCTATCTGCATAGAAAATATCATATAATATTTGGGTCACAGACCATTTTCTTTTATCCCATTGCCTTTCATGTTTGCATTGTACAATCGCACTAAGAAATACAAAATTCATCCCCCACCACATATTCACAGTACCTAAAATGAATTACCTATAGCTATAATGCATTGTGTTTTCTGAGGCAATTGTATCTGCCTCCTAGAGCTATGTACTATTTGGGTGTCTATTTAAGGAAGACAATGTGCCTGCAATACCCGTTTCATAAGGCTACCTTGGGTGAAAAGGATGACATTGCCAAGAAGTTTTAATTTTTTTAATAATTACCAAAAGAAAATCACTATCTGTGATTATTTTCTGTTATGAAACAAGTGGTTTCATTTGTGCAGACTTTGTCATGACAGGCAATTTCAGTAGATACAAGGCACCTTCCTGCACTCTTCAGGATCTTTCTGATTAATTGCTTGTCTGTAGAGCTGGAAAGAGGAAGCTTCTGCTGCCAGAATCACAGGTAGCACAACAACACAACCATGCCTCCCTCAACTCCCTCTCTTGCCTCTGGGAAACCACTATCAAAACCAGAGCAGCTTTAAGGCCATATCTTCCATGTGAATTCATCAGCTCCGTGCATCCCCCTCTCTGGCCCCGTTGGGGTGGCTGCCCCACGCTGCAGCTGACCAGGCTGGCACTGGGGCAACCAGAGCAGGAGCAGGGTCAGCTCTTTCCAACAGCAGCTTAGGAAGCACCTGTTCTACAGTGAGAGTTTCATAATTTTTCTGCATTTCAGAGCAGAGGACATTAAACACCTGTGCAGCATGTAAAATGTTAGGAAGATCAGGCAGTACCTTAAAATTACCTTTCTTCTTATGGTGCATAATGAATGGGAGCTGCTCCTTCAGTCCTTGGGAAGCCACAGAATTCAATTACTCTCCTCTATTTCAAAGAGCACTAGCAGCAAGATACTGCCTCTGACACGGTGTTTCCAAATGGGAGCATTATTGCCACAGTCTTATATTCCTGGGACTAAAGAGACATTTAATCAATCATTTGAACACTGCTTGTGAGAGACACAGATAAGCACAAAGTTAACTTTAGGTCAGGATTCACTAGTCCTACACACAGATTTAGGAAAGGAAAAGACAAAAGCTATTTACAAAGCATTTTATGGCTGCTTTTCAACTGCCCTTAGGCATACCCTTCAGAAAGGCTTATGCATGTATTTAACTCTAAATGGTGGTGTTACTTCAGCTGAAGGTATTAAACTGTGCAAGTGTTTCCACTACAGGCCAGGGATAACCTGAGACATTCAGCCCATAGGAAATGCATTTTTGTCTGCAAATCACCAGAAATGTCAATGTTTTTACAATTTTAACTAATTTAAGGCAGGATTTCAAAGCCAGTAGGAACTGGAACAAAATTTTGGTGAGGATTAACATTTGTAAACAAAGCAATCTTTGAAAAACCTGTATCAGTGTATTCTGAAGAAAGTTATTTTTTCCTATGAAAAGAATACATATATGATCCCTTAGGATTTTTATGGCCAATGGAGTGTGCTGAAGCTGAGCAGAAGATAGATAAGTTGAATTTGAGATTAATTTCTGAAAATACAAAGCCTACAGCCATTCATGTTTGTTTCAATAGTTGCAATGTGGAGAAAGTCCAGTTCCTTTGAGTGGTTTTAGCATAAATATGAAACTTTGCAATAAATTTTATGGTACTATTTGCATTGCAGCATATCCTGGAGCTCTGTTTATTTACTTGTACACCTCACTGTGACAGACACAAGTAATGAAAGAATCAGTACCCCCAAGAACGCTTGCACTGAGGAAGACAATAAAATCACCTTTGCAAGCTGCAAAAACAAAATATTCTCAGGACTTTAATAGATTTTTAAAAAGGTAAGGCAGATTACTAAAACAAAACAGAATAAAATAGGAGATATTGTCTTTTTATTAGGTTATATAAGTATTTCACTTGCAGAATGACACAGTTTTAACTCTCTGAGAGGAAAGATGAGACATTCAGATATTTCACTGTATAACGCGAGCAACTGTAGGCCAAGGAGGTTCAAGTGGGTGTGGCAAATATCTACAAGTTGTATGAAAATCCTATTGAGATAATGGAATCTATTTAATCTTTTAAAAGAAGGAACACAAGAAGTGTTTTAGTTATCCTCAAATTATTTATATATGCATGCATGTATCTGTATACATGCCTCTCATACTTTATTGTCTTTGAATAACAAGAAACAGGATCTGAGGATTTAAACTCCCATGGACTGGCAGAGCATATTTAGGAGAATGACAGGGAAGTCCATTTCATGGGATGGTGGAGAACAAATACTAAAGTTTTCACTCCATTTGAAAATTTGAGCTTGTATTGGTTTCAGACCACAGTACTTTTCAGCAGCCTGCTTGCATCCCAAAACTCTCTAAGATTTTGGTAGGTAGACTATGAATTTAAAGAATATATGACCAAATAATTAGGTTTCACCCTCTCCTTCAAAATCAGAAATGATAAGGGACATGCTCTTCCTTTCAACAATCACCCGCTGAGCCCACCATGCTGCAGGCAGACCTGTGTGAATTAAGTGGATGTAGAAGCAGCCCCTTGATGGTGCAACAATGTGAAATGTGACTCAGAGCCCACTCCCCACTACACATTTCACAGCAGTGAAGCTGAAGTCTTCAAAGGCCATAAATGCTTTACAAAATTAAATCAAGTTTTCTTCTCAGTTACCCAATCAGTCTAGATCTGAGAAAGTGCTACAGCTGAGCTAAGCAAGTTGCACAGAGCTGAGGACATGCCTGTTTATCTGTGTCTTGTGTACCTGTCTTGACAGGGCACTGAACCTGAGCAACTGGAAATTCTATGACTGTACATTTCTAAACAGCTCCCAGCCAGGACAGTGGCTTTAGGCCATCAGCACCCATCCACATTGTTATCCTCTCAGCTACAAGGCATGAAACCCAGGGGGTGTAATAGGCCCTCCATGGTGAAACATGGGTGTGATCAAGGGCACCTGAAATCCAGCTCTAAGCTGGATTAAGCTTGGCTTCTTTTTCTGCAGCAGCAGCCACTTACTTTAGGCACCAAGCTAGGAGACCCGGGCTTCCTCCCTTTCCTGTGGAGCAACCAGAGGGTTACTTAAACTACATGTGGTCAGGGGTCTGAAACTGATGTGAAGAGCCTCACCTACATCTCCCCTTGTTCAACAGCTCATCTCAAATGCCACAAAATTACAGGTTTACACAAAATATGAAAACATACTTAGGACAACCCTCAGTAAAATAATTAGATGGTGACTCATATAACTCAATCTTATCTTTAGAAGGAAAGTTACAACAAACAGCTGACATTACTGGAACTCTACAAATCCACCTCTGAACTGGCATCAGCCAGGCTCAGCTCTCTAGCTCATGACAGCCACCTCACCATATCTGTGTGTCCACAGAGAGAGAACATGCCTATGATGCAGTATTAACTCTGCTAGTGTGTGAAGTCCTGGCAGGAGAAAGAGGACATCTTCTGTATCAGCTGTAAGAGAAACTGGAGTCTGATCCAGAGGAAACAAAACTCCCCAGTGTGGCAAAGCCCTGACTTAGAAAAGTACAGAAATAGATGCCCAAGTGTAAGACTAGTAGATGACAGAAAGAAAATCCATGGGACTATACAAAGTATAATTCATACAGATGGGAACCACATGGCATCACGTATCTGATAAGAGGACTGAACCTTAAATACAATATTTTAAAATAGGGTGGTTTATCTTAAGTGAAATAGGATTTTAAATTATTTGTTATTTCTCTCAGAGCTGTATAAATTACAGTTAGCCTCCCAAATGTGATCAGCAGTTTTAAAACTTAGCAGATTCTAATCCTCTTCTATAACTCTGCTCTGCCCTGGATATCATCCCCTGGCCTTTGTGTCACAGCACTTTAATCATGTGCAACTGCTGAACCCATTACACTTCAGACTGAAGCACGAATGTGTATCAACTATTCTCATTGGTCTGTAGTGCTCATAGATCCTCTCTGAAGGGTAAGTTACATCTCCCACAGAAACTGAGAGACTGAGACAAAAAATACAACAGCAAAATTATAATGTAAAGTTATTTTAGGCCTGGGGAGAATGTCTACTAGTTAGATCAGCATTGAACATGCTGTAAGAAACATACTAGAAAGAGCTAGAACAGCATTCAGACTCATGAGAAGGGAAAGAAATGGAAATAGGATATACAGACCCAAACCCAAACTCAACAATCTTACTACAATGTCTGTGCTTTTTGTCAAATTTCATTTCAGTTTTTTTTACATATTGAAACACTTTTCTCTGAACCCCATGTTGTGGGATGGATTTTCAGCTCCCTTGTGCAAAAACAAAAGCTAAGTTTTCTGTAACACACATTCTAGCAGTTGAAAAGCTACTAGGAATTATAGGACTGATGATGCAAGACTTTTAGAGGCCAAAAGGAAAGGTTCGTGAACTGTAAGCAGTCAGTCTCACTTCCAAGCTCTGTTATGACAGAGCTTGGTTTCATGTGAAACCTTCCATTACATCAAGTCAACCTAGAGCTTTTTGCTGCTTTATCATACATCATGAATAAAGGAGAGGTAAAGAAGACAGAATCCATGAAAGGAGAGGAAAAAAAAAATTCTAGAAAAAATTAGTATTTCCTGCAATCTGACACTTGTCACAAATTGAGTGCCAGTACTGTTTAGACATTGCTGTCTCAGACCCATCTGTCTCTGAAGTCCAGTAGGAAAACTGAAGGTGCAGCACACTTGAAGGACCTCAGAAGTGGGGAAAGGAGACAGAAGAGCAAAGAAAGCAATTCATAGGAAATGTTCAGCTACCTCTTAAGTGGGGGAGCATGCTATTCTTAGGCCTCTGCTATTAACAACTGATGTCTGCCTTTGGGGTTGCCTACACAGGCAAGAACAGAAAGTTGCAAGCGGGTTCTGCCCAGAGTGCACACTGACAAATAATCATAGCCAAAAGAGGTAATAGGAGAGGGTCTCACTGTCCCCCAGAACAAAGGAACTGTTTTACCATGGAAGTGCTATGGAAATGCCAGAATGAGCTGAGAAAAAAAATTTCACAAGTTTCTTTGTGAAACACTCCAGTCCCTCAAGTGGGTGCTGCTAAATCCACTTCTATGCTTCATAACTGAATTAAAACCAGAAATATTAACCAGAGAGGTGATTAATTTTCTTTTTCCAGATATTAACCTCTGAAATTTTGACTTTAATATTGGTGAAAAGATCACAAAAGCTAAATGATAAGGTGTGGTTTAGCACAGCAGGAGAACTGGAAAAAGGTAAGATATGTAGTTAAGATAGAGGCAGTTTAATAGCATCAAAAAGGAAGGGAAAATAATAACAATAATAAAAAATATCCAAAACAAATGATGCACAATGAAACTGGTCACCACGCACTTACAGATGCCAGTACCCAAGTAGTGGGCTCCCACCCACAGCCAACTCCTACCAGTTTTATTGTTCAGCATGATGTTGTGCAGTAGGGAATATACTTTTGGCCATTTGGGGACAGCTGTCCTGTCTATGTCCCACCACACCTTCTGGTGGCCCCTGTCTCCTTACTGACAGGACAGCATGAGGATACTTAGAGAAAGTGCTGCTCAGCAATAACTAAAACATCAGTGGTTTATTCTCAGAACATTATTCTCATCCTAAATGCAAAATACCACTGTACCATCTACTAGGAAGAACATTAATTCTATTCCAGCTGAAACCAGGATAGTATTTCCTCCTTACTCTAAACTGTGTATGTCATGCCCAAATCCCACACTTTCCAATACATCCTGATTAATCACCATCACCTTTCCTGCCTTTTGATACACACACACAGGTATAGTTTCCCTAGTCTATGAGTAGTCTCATGAATTCATTTAGTCCATGAGTTTGGGCTTCAACTGCCACTGGAGTCCTGCTGGGCAAGAAAGATTTTACGTGATGTTGGATGCTGAAGCCAGTTCTGGTTCTGTCACTGCTGAGCTTATCTGGTTCTGTCATTACTGAAATTTCATTGGTTTCATCCGAATTAATTTTTCATTAATCCAGAAAATTCTTACTGTAATAATGTTGATATGGCATATAGCAATCATAGTGGGGGTGAAATACAGTATAATGCAGCAATTATCATCTTACAATTCAAATAATTGCGTAGTCTTAGCCAAAATCAAATTTGCTTGAGGTCCACATCAGAGTTCCCCACTGTCCTGCCCACCAAGTCTACCCAGGTCCTTGAGCAAAAGAAAGCCTATGAATGGATTTGCCACTGCCTGAGTAGCTTCACATCCAGAGTGACTTCCTCAACATATTTTAACATGCTCTACAGGAAATTTATTCCCTTCAATAGTACATGAATGTTGTTGGGAGGGCCAGCTCAATTGGCAGATCTCCTAGTGCTGACTAACAAGGAGGCTTTTGCTAAATGTGAATTCCAATATTTGAAGACACTGCTCCCAGTGTGGTGTTAAGTCAGTTACATAATTTTATTTTCCCTTACTTTGGTGGATCCTGTTTGGTACCATAGACCAGTGTGTCAAAGTGGATAGCAAGCAACTGACCATGTGCCCCCTTAGATTATGGGGGTTTCATTCTGCTTCCTATCTTTGTCTTTCAGCTCAGAGAGCTGTGTACCCCAGTAACAACTGGTCTTACTATTAAAAACTCAGGCAAAGAAGGCATTAAGTGCCTCAGCCTTTTTCCTCATTCTTTATCACAATTTTTAATGCCGACACTCAGTAAAGGATGAGATTTTCCTTAGCCCTCCTTTTGATGCTGATGTATTTGTAGAAATATTTTTATCATCTTTTGTATGAGTAGCCATATTAAGTTCTAGTTTAGCTCTTCTAATTTTCTCCCTCCATAACCTCCAAACATCCTTGTAGATCCGCTGATTTGTTTGTCCCTTCTTCCAAAGTGCATGAATACTCTGTTTGCCCAAGTTTCAGCCAAAATTCCCTGTTTAGTCAGGTTGGACCTCATCCCTGCCAACATGTTTTATGGCATCAGGAATGGCCTGCTCAATGCAGCAGTCCAGATGCTCTGCCTCCATTGCTGTAATCAACCCCACAGGGTGTTTGCCAACATCCATGAGTCAGTAGAGATAAAACACTGTCTGCTTTTCTCAGCCAGCAATGTCTAAAGCCAGCTGGATGGCCTTCCCTTAGCAAATTGGCTCTATTCACCTTCTGCAGTAGTTTCTGGGACTTGTCATAGAGAATTCCATACAGCAGTTTTCCACTTCTGATGATTTCCTACTACAGGACCGATCAGTGAACAAGGCATATTGCTTCTCATTTTCTGGTAGTTTATTATACATTTGGACATTGTCAGCACACTTCACCTCCTCCTCTGGCCATACTTCAAAATCTTTGCTTTCTGTCTAGTCCATGATCTCTCTCCAAGATTTCTGGGCAACTGAGGTTTCCTGGTTGAGCCTGCTGTGTGATCTCTGTCCTTTGAACATCCAGCCCAGCACTGGCAGTCAGGATGCCAAGAGGAGCTGCCCTTTGGTACCAATAATTTCCAATTAATCTCAAACCTTTTCATAAGCTTTCAGATCCCAAAGCCTAGGGTTTAACCTCGAGTCTCCCCTGGTGTTTTCTGAGAGAGGAGGCCAGTAGGGCTACTCTCCCTGGCAGTGGTATAGGGCATATATCACATCTTGTCTTCACCAACTGACCCAAAGGTTACTGCATGGTTTCCTGTTTGATTTGTTCAAAAGCTTGTTGTTGCTCAGGGTCCCACTTGAAATTTGAAATTGTTCTTTTTTGGGTCACTGGATAAAGTAGGCTTACAATCAGGCTGAAATTTAGAGTATGCATTCTTCCTGAAACAAAGAATACCTAAGAGAGCCTGTGCTTCCTCTTTGCCAGTTGGTCAGATGTTATTTTGTTGATCACATCCAATGGGATTTGTGATGTTCACTTTGGTGTTGTATGCTAACAATTTTATTCTTAAAAATTAGATGTCCTGTGCAGATCCCTTGAACTTACTCCACTTTGTCGCAAAATCAGATCAGCTTTCAGAAAGGCTTGGGTTATTTTCTTCCCTTTTTCAAAAATTCCTGTTGCTGCATTGCCCCATACAATGATACAATCAACATATTGCAGGTGTTGCAGAGTGTCACTCTCTTCCAGTGCAATCTGGATCAGTGCATGGCAGATGGTGAGGTTGTATTTCCACCCCTGGGACAGTTGATTCCAGCTGAGGTGTACCGAACATCCCTCAGGTTTGGTCAACTGTCCTTCCTGTGTCCTCTTCAGCTTCTGATGCTCCCTAGTCTCTTCACTAGTGGTGCATTATGAGAAGTTGAAAAGTCCTTTACTTAGGGCAAGTGCTGCTCAGCAACAACTAAAACACTGGTGTGTTACTCACATTATTCTATTCCTAAATGCAAAACACAGCATTGTACCAGCTATCAGGAGGAACATTAACTCTATCCTGACTGAAATCAGGACAATGATCATGTCAGCTAAACTGTGGGTTTTCTTTCAAATTAGTGACCTTGGTAGCTGTTGAAGTCCACTTTGAGGGAAATGATTTTATGAGAAAACATTAGGGTAAAGGGGAAGAAAAAAAAATAAGCAGCTTTACTTTATGGACAATTCTTAAAATAGCAGAATTCCATTAGCACACCCAAAAGCGCAGTCTGAAAAATACTAGGGAAAAACATCAGGCAGAAGGTCTCATCAGAGGCATCAGATGGATACCTCAGCAAAATATATAGTTTAATATTTTTAGTGCCTCCAGAAAAAAAAAAAAAAAACCAAAAAAAAACACCCAAACCAAAAAAACCCAAACCCCAACAACACCACCAAAAAAACCAAAACTGGCTGATTGTTAATATATTGCTAATATTTTCCAGGCTGACAATAGTATTAGTACCAATCCTTCCTTCTGTGAGTAACTTCATGTGACTAAATGGACATAAGCATTTACTGAAATGGACATATATGCCTCATCTTCACTGCCAGCTATGCTTTAACCAAGTATTGCTATTAGAATAGTACTTATTTTTACAGCCTAACTCAAAAACATAAGAAAACACAAAGATGTCATCAGTATGCCTCAGGCTTCTTTACAGAATTGAAAGGAACAGTCATTTCAGCACAATTTTCTTTTACTTCCTTCTATTGATTTCTTTATTTTAAGAAGCAACAAAAAGCAAAGCAATTTTTCATTCAAAGTATGGTGCCCCTGCCTCAGTTTTCAGGTGATATTTTAAGCTGTGCCACTGTTTCTTGTGTTTTAGTACATCAGTGAATCATCATAGCACTAACACAGAAATGGGAACTTCATGTCAGTCTGATGCTTTACATCAAGTATACAGAAAAATTAAGAACAGCCATTTCGTGTCCAGATAACTTCAGATACAAGAAAATATAGTTTCTTATCTCAGTATCTTTGCAACGTGGATCTCTCTCTAATGTGAATGAAAATGTAAGATGTCATGATTAGGCAGGCTTTGATAGAGAAAAAAATTTGTGGTTCACACACTGAAAACACAGAGGAGGCAGTGATGATTAGAAAATTGCAGCAGAACAGAAAAGGATTTTTTTATTGCTACAAGTTGTCTGCATGTGTCACCAGAATTTTTAAACATTCGAAAATTTAAATTAGAAGTATTCTTTTAAATTTCTCCTTATTTTCTCCTTGCTTGCTTACTTTCACTATCTCACTTTTTCTCTCTCTCTGTATCTCTCTCCCTTTTTCTCTCACTTTCTCTCTCTTTTAAAGATTTTCAGGGTTTACTTTTATTAGAAAAGCATAATGAAAAAGAGCAATGTCAAAAAGTGAGTGAGACTAACCTTATTTTTGAAGTCACAGCTATATTTAAAAATCTGAAAGAATTGTATCACATTTATTCAGCTTTTTCTGTACAAACCTTCTATAAATATGCTATTTAGTGTGTCTTTTGAAATATTCTCTCATGTACATATTAAAAGGGTAGTGTGTTCAAAACCAAAATTATTAATTTTGATATTAAAATTAAGAGGAAAATTATGACAATGAAATTTCTCACTACAATTTATTCTGTAATATAATTTGAAAAAAAGGCTATTCTAATGAAATATAGTCATTCAGCTGACAGCTACATCAGCATAAGCTGTGATAAAGATGGACTTCCTTCATACCACATAACAATATGGATAATGCAATAACAGGGATTTTAACTGTTCAATAAGTTGAATGAAGCATGACAATGAGACTTTATGAAAGAAACAGCCATCATGAATGCAGATTTGCAAAAAGCAGGAAAAATGCCGAAAATGACAGTTCATGGAAGCAGAACAGGACAGACATCACATGCTATGGGGCAAAAAAAATAAGGACAAAATGCCAGACTAGAATTATGGATGTATATATATATTTGTGGATTTATGTATATATATTCTTCTCTTCAGAATGTGAGAGCATGTGTATAAACACTGAGACCTGATAGAAAATTGCAATTTGTCAACAGCTGCTGACAGCTCTGCACAAGAACATTAAAAGCAGCAATGTTTTGTCCCTGTTAGCAAGATTATGGAGGATTAGACTAAGAAAACATATCTTGCTGGAAAAATATTGTGTAATAGTTTTTTTTTACATGTGGGACTACATTCTAACTACAGGTCTTTTTGAGAATTTGCTAAAGTAAATTCACACTCAGAACTTTAGAAATATACTACAAACCCTGACAAAATAATTCTGCTTCAAGGCAAACTTGCTTTGTTGACACTAGGTGAATGTCTGCCAGGGGTTCCTTGAATTCAACAGGGTTGCATAAGTCACAAATGGCAAAAGGTAGTGAATCTAAGTTTTGAGAATAGCCATTAATTTTAAAACATAATTTTGTTTTGATTGTTGACTTTAGGTGACGGGATGGATTGAGCTTGGTTTGAAAATGTGTTTTTATGTCTGAGAGAGTACCTTTAAGAACCAGGCACGGGTGCCCAAGAACAGCAATGGCTGTCAGGTACCTGTTCCCACCAAGCTGAGGCCAGGTAGGTTCATTGCGTAGAGAGTGAGAAGAACCTGACCTGAACATCTTGGTTTTCTTTTCCTGGCAACAGATAATATCCATTGGCCCTACACCACAGTGCGCTACCCCTTATCTTACAATGAGCCCCAGTTTTCCTGCAGGATTACAGAGGAGATTAAGTAACTGGCCTCGTTAATTAAGGTACACAGCTATCACATACTACTTAACTTCCGTGTGCAATTAAAAAAAGCCCCACTATCCAACCCAAAACCTTTGCATAAATAAACCTACAGAAGATACTTTTGTATAGACTTGAAACAAAAGGTATGAGGTCAATATTGCACAAAAATCTTACTGAATGTGAGCAAGTTCCTACCCCAAACAGCTGCAGAATGCCAGACAGGCTTTACTACCACATTTGCTTGAGAGCCAGGACCAGTCCCACCTGAGCAAATGAAAGGGCTCGCTGACTTTTAGCTGGGGCAGTGGGCAGTGATATACCCAACACAGTGGGGAAATATTGAATCCTCAGGTCCTTCTTTAAATTCATTATAAGTCTTTTGTTTGAGTTCACAAGTAAACATAAATTAGAATTTTACTAGAAAATAACAGACTGAATGATATAATAGAACCAGCACTTCTTGTAACATCTTTAAATATTTCATGGTCTGCACCTCTCTGAATGGCTAAATTTTATTATGAATAACAGTTTGGACTGTGTTTTCAGAATAGAAAATTAGGTTTCCTGGCTATCACTGTCAAGAGACTAAATTCTTTTTGAAATAAGGAACACAAGGCAAAAGAGGAATACAAATGTCTGTTAAACTGGTTAAAAGGTAATCCAGCCTGTCATACCTTACCCTCCTTTCTTCCCAGTAATATGTAACACCCTAATTTCTCTCTACAGCTTCACACAGGCAAAATCTGACCTAGAAATCTTTTGATCAGAAATGTGATTAAACTTGTTTTAGAATGAATTGGCTTTAACCTGTGTCTTTTCTTTGGGTGATACAAACTGCTGAGAGTTCTCTTCGGCCAGGAGCAAGAAGTCCCCTGCTCTACATAAGGAGTCAAATGGCCCTAGACCACAACCTTAAACTCTGCGGACATAGATTCTCATGCAAGAATTACTACATTTATCATGGCTGGCACCCAAACCCTCAGGTAAAAGGAAATCCTTAGTCACCACATGATTTAACTACGAAGACCTTTATGTGCCTACAGCTGGGCTTCTGGCTCTGCTGAGAAGTGTTTCAACCTTGATGATTTGTTCAGCAACTAATCCAAACTTAGACTTTTACAGGATTCATAAGCTATTTTATCTTGCTTCCAAGCTTCACCTGGCAACTGTATACTCAGCATGTGCAGAAGAAAGTGCTACACAAAAGATGGTCCCCTTTCTCTTCTATTCAGTAGCTGAATGGCTACAGCTTTCACCTATGACAGACAGGATTCCATTAATTTTTAACCCTCTTAAGGAGACTTACTTAGGCATCCTAGACACTGCCTGTTAGGCAGTAATGTACTCACTCTGAAATGAATACATTTCTTCCTGTTCCCAAATTTGTATGGAAAAACTACGTAAGAGGTAGAGAAAGTTGAAATATGAAGGTTTCACATATATAAGACACTAAAAATTTAATAACATAAAAAAGCTGTTACCTGAAATCTTTTTCACTGGAAGCTGATTCATGCTAAATAGGCAGTAGGCCAGAAACTAGAATTCACCATTATTGATGGTAACAGTTTAAAAAGGAAGCATGATTCCTTTGCCATTGCTTAATATTGTTGACAGAGAATTAGTTGTCAGACTTCAGGACATGTTTGTGGGTGTGAATACTGAACAAATGGAACAGGCCCCTTACATGCCAGTTGAGTTGTGAAAGTGCCAGCTTTAGCTCTCTAAGACTCACCTCTCTCTTTAGACTGGCTCCCACAGGTAAACATTGTCTTCCTGGTTGGAAGCTGGCCTTTGCAGACCCCATTCCTGAGCACATAGGGCTACATCAGTATCTTTCAGATATATGCAACCACGTTGACATTAACATCCTCTGCCAGCACTATACTGTTCAAGAATATTTTCCAGAGACATCACAAGGGCTATGTACACAGAGGATCAATTACCTTTGGCATAGCCTCATGTAAATCCTGTGATACAATTTATAGACCCCAGGCAGCAGGGCTGTGCCACTTAGAAGGTCAGGAAACTGCTGCCCTGTGTTTCATTGCACCCAGGTAGGCATGTCCTAACTTGCTTATTATGTTTCATAATAAGCCAAAGAATCCACTTGTACTTTGTAAATTCCATTAAGTGCTTGGCAGGATGATGCTGCTGTTGACATGCAGGGACAGATGAAACTCAGATGTCTGGAAGAATTACGACTCTCCCCTGAGCACCCATCAAACCTCATTCCTCACAGGGGCAATAAGGGGACATACTTTTACATGTAATTCCACAATTATTTTTTACATGGACATTGTAATGGTAGTATTTAATGGGAACAGAAATTCTTAATTTGCCAAGTTTTTAACCATGCTTGTTTGCACACTTAAATGTCCACATCTAGTAAGGGGGCATTGGCCTCTGGGGCAGGTAGTGATAATGTCAGATGGTAATTATGTGAGCCATCTCCTGTGGCTGGCTGACACATGAAACAATATTTCCCTTTATCAGTGCCTACTTTGTCCTGGTAGGTCCAGTCCTTAGATACAGACTGAGCTAATGAATGACTTTTCAAAACTTAGCTAACATACCAAGAGTTAGGGGCAGGGCTAAAAAGCAGAATACAGTAAAACTTCAAAGGTTTGATAAACCATAGGGTTTATCTGGAAGGAACTTCCACACTTATTTTTCTAATTACTATGTTGTTGGTGTGCTTACAGATGATAAGGCAGTAAACACTGCCAAGAACCTTACACAATTCCAATGGAATTCAGATTGCAACTGGTAAAGCAAATCACTCATAATCACACTGAACTTTTCAGTGCTGTCTGTACTGATGTCATTTTCCACATACAAGGCAGTGGAAAAAATCAGAATATAGTTATTTGTAGTAGGCCGACCATGTCACTTTATATCTTCTGTGAAGTAAGGTTTAATCAGCTCCTCTATGCCAAGACTAACGTTTGTAAGTGCAAATAAGAAGTTGTATATGCAGAACACATCTCATCTGTGCAACCACTTGTTGTGAGAAGAAGGCAGCACAAATTTCGGCAGCTCTCTTTAAGAGCTTTTTTGAGAATTACATATTAAGTTTGGTAAATTTGTCATTGAAATAATTTTAGACTGACAATTACACTATGAACTAATTCTAATGCAATTATAAAGACAGCTGATAATTTTTCTTTTCTCTATGTTTTAATTCACAGGCTTTGCTTTTTTGCTTTAATAATTAAAAGCACTTCAAATTTCTCTGGGGAAAAAAACCCAACATTTTAAATAGTGATTAAAATTCATACAACTGTGCTGTTACTAAACATTTGCACCAGAAAACATCTCAGTTACTGCCTATATACCTCCATACTTATAAATCATCTCTGTATTATTGCAAATTCAGAATCATAAAATAGGTAGTAACCTTTACCTCAGAATATTTTGATCCAGACCTTTACCTCAGAATATTTTGATCCATGACTTTAATACTTCTGCAAATCAAAAATAGTTTCCAAGGTGAGTGCAGGACCATGCTACATGGTTTTGCAGTTTTTAAAATGCCCTACATTATGCGACTGCCATTTCAAGCAGATTGTCCCTCTCTACTATAACTGCACTCTCATAGTACATAAACATTTGCAATAAAGTCTACCCTTTAGCAGACAGTACTATAACAGAGTGGAGAGCAACTTGTGCAGCTAGGATACTTTGAAATGCATTTTATATCATCTGTAATCTCATTAAACCTGAACAAAATGTCATAATAGCGTGGGAATAGTACGGAAACAGCTCGATAGTTTTGGCTCTGAGCTCATAAAATGCAGTCTAGTAAAAAGAACTCTTCTGACATGTTCTGACACAATGTTAACACAATTACAAGCATCAAAATACATAGAGATAGGAAAGTGGCAAGTTGAAAAAAAATTTTTTTTTTTTCCCCTGGAGGAATCAGACTGGTTTTTCTCTTCCTGGCTTCGCTAAAATTGTTTTTGGAAATTGCTGTGAGACAAAACTTTCTTTGATTTATCCTCAAAGGAAATAAGCATCCAGAAAAACCTTCCTAGCCAAAGAGTAAGTCATTCTATTACTTGCTTCAAGCAGGTCCAACTGCGGATCTTGGAGATGCTTAAAAATCACAAAGTAGAGAGTAAATGCGTTTAGTGCATTCTCCTGCCCTGTCCACAAACACTGCCTCTGTGTTGTGGCAAGCCCTTCTTTACTTTTACAACTGCCTTGTATGGCTGTGTGAAGCTAAAGTGCAGCCCTGGCACAGATCTGCCAGTTCCTATTGCAGTCGCTTTCCTCTCCAACAAAGGAAGATCTGTGGCACGCGTCCCTGTGGCAGCCTTGGGATGCTCAGATGTCCCACTGGCAGAAAGCAGCTGCATCACTACTGAGCATTTCGTCTGATGAGTCTGCTCAGTTTTCTGCATGAAAAAAAATCAAACATGGCAGATTAAAGTCCCTTAGTTGCTATTTCTTTCATATTGAAGGTTAAATATTGCAATGCTGACAAAGACTTGTTTCTTTCCTCACAAAGACCGGATTTAATGGCCAAGCTGTCTTTATTCTCATCTATGCAAAAGTTTCTGTCAGCAGTGAGGATAAGATATGATATAATGGATATAATGAAAATTGTGAAGATAAATCTCTACTTCAGCATGATAAGACTTGCCAGATGCTGTCATGTAGTAGTGATCTTACAGATTTTGTGTTCCTCAACTTTTTAGTTGCATTTGAACCACGTTGCTATTGCTTAAAAACTAAGATAGATTTTTGTAGACACACTGTAGTTGCAAGCAGGGACAATGATAATTTGTACTTGCAAATGCTGTTTGAAACATCACTCCATTACCATATTATTATAAATGCATCTGCAAACATCCCTCTCCCCATCTTTCACATAGGTTTTCATCCTCTTCCTCCTGACACACATCTGCTCTAAGACCACAGTTCTGATGTAAATATTCTGCAGTCAGCAGTCTTGAAAATCCCAGACCACAGCTCAATAAACTGATTTACAACAATATTCTATTAGCAGTACTAGATGAAATTTTTAGATTTAGTTTGGTTTCTCTTATGGACAAGAAGTTTCATAAATTATCAAGCTGATGAGGTATTCAAGGTGTTGAACTTATTCAGATAAAATTTGGATAATAAACTTAATCAAAACATATTAAAAATATATGCTTTTTTATGCATTCAAAACAACAAAACAACACAAAGTTTTAAAGCAAAAAATTCACCAAAATTCACTAAATTTTACTTGTTCAATTGACAACAATAACTGGATCAAAATACTCCTTTTTTGCACTTTTCTATTAATTATAAATGCAATTCTAATGAGCAGTAATCAACCTCTACAGGAAATATTTGTACTTAGTACCTGACAATACAAGATATAACTAAGCTATATAACTAGACCTTCAGCTAGCTATAATATTGCTAGCTGAAGGTCTAGTTTCACTTCTTTAAGTTTTGCATGCTTTTCAGGATAGACTACTAAAATTTTTTTTAATGTGATTTTTATTTTCTCATGGCTTTGTGATCTACTTGGCTTCCTTAGAAAGGTTCAACGAAATGATTTTAGAATTACCACCTTAAAATTTGCAACGTTTTTAACAGTTTTCTTTTAAATGTGAATGATCACAAAATCTTTGAAAGAAAATACACAGTTTACAGGATGCCTTTCTGCAGATTTAGAATTTGTGGTTGTGCAATGGAATGAATCTTCATGATTTGCAAATGCCAGGAGGTTTCCACTTCTGATGCACAGTCACACTTCTTAGCAATCAGACACAATAATAAATAGCATATTTTCATCACTCTTTCAATGCATTCCACGAGGGAAGTGAAGCTTAAAAAAAAAGAAACTGAAAGAAAACCCATCTGGGCAACAGAGTTGCCCAGACCATCACCGTGCAGTGTGGACTCCAGGCAAGCAGTCCACATTTGAGCACTTCATGGCACAGGTGTTCCCCAGACCTCTGGGTTCCTCACTATGTTCCTCCCACACCGAGGGATCTCAGTAATGTGTTATGCTCACACGATGCTCAGAGCTTTGCAAGAACTTCCCTGGATTTACCTGCATGACAGTAATACACTTGGGTTCATAGAGCGCAGCACCTCTGCAGCCTCAGTTTATTTTTAGACAACACAGAAAGGGTATAAGCTAATCATTTTCAAAAAGCAGTTTTTGGTTATTGCTTCTTTTTAAATAGGTCACATGCAGGATGCCTTCAAAGAAAACTTATTAGACTTAAAGGCAAAGTACCTCATCAATTCAATGCAGACACGCCTCTGGCAAACTATCAAACCCAGATGTGAGTTCCCTGCAAGAGAGATGTATCCTACCCATGTCTGTGCTCAGTGTATGTACACATCACCTGATGCAGACTTCACTGTGCTGCACTATAAATCAAAGAAGGCAGTGGGGGTTCTAGGACAGGAAGGGTTGTTTTAAGTGAACACCTCTTCCTGACTGAAGGGAGGTGAGCAATCAGAACTTTGTCTAAAAGAACAATTTTGCTCATTCAAATAAATGCACCCTCCAGGCTATTGTAACTTCTGCCAGGAACTGATTCATCCATCAACAGGCTTTTGAATCTGGGTAATGAAATTGCAATGAAAAGAGAGAAGCCTCAGTGGTTTTTTTTAAAAAAAAGAGAGGGCTTCTTTCCAGGTTTTTCCTTTTCCCATTCTTTTGCAAAAGGGCATTACGCCATGGAACAGCTATTGAACTTCTTAATAGCATTAGACAGATGTCTTCAGATAGGACTTTTCTTTTTCTTCTTTTAATCATAAAGCATTTTTTTAAAAAATTAAATACATTCCTGCAATAGGCATAGTGTTGCAGGTAAAAGCTGAAGAAAAGGAGAGACCCTGCTCCAAAATTTGACAGTACTGAAAACAATTTTGAAAATTTCAATAATTTATTTAGGTCCAACCATGCACCTGTAAAATCAAATCAGTAAATTCTACAAAAATTATTTCTAATGTCAGACCATTGTTCACTACTATGAAGAAAGCATTTACACAAAGATATGCTTTGTCCAAAATAAGTGAGTACACATTATCAAATAAAGCTATTCCTTTCACATCTCAAAGAGAACCAAAGGACTGATAAGTGTTCTTAAAATCTTTGTTCTGTATAAAAAAATCTTGTGTTAACCCTGATGGAAAAATCTCGTTATGCTCAATGCCAAGGAGAGAGGAACAATAAAGAAAGAGAATACAATATGCAGGCATTTTGTAATCATGAGGGCAATGATTCATCTGAAACACAAATTAATTTTTGACTCATGGAAACCAATAGGCTTTGCTTTTAATGCTGTAAGCTACATTACTCAAAACAACAATCATATTTAACATTTTGATGGATCTTGTCACCTGACTTTTACAATTGCAGCACATGGAGTGAGTTGAAAACTGCTATGTGCATATCGAAACTGTAAGGTCTATGAGAGAAGAACCATCTTATCATTTCTAGTAACTATTTTGGTGGGACTCTCGTTCATTAAAAGAACATTTTGAGTCACACCAAGCATTCCAGAACTTCAAAATGATCACTGAATATTTGCATTACTTGTAAAGGAAGTCAAACTTGAAGAATTAACTTTCTAAAGCTTTCAGTCATTTGATTCTGCCTAAAGAGATTTAGTTAAGAGCACATTCACATAAAGATGTGTGTCCAGGCACACTCAGCACACAAACATTCCAAAGGATGTTTTCATTCCACTGGTCAAGTATGTGGAAGTAACTGCTCTGTATATATCTCGTTTTCACAGCCCAGTGGGAATACCACAATCCATCTTGGGCAAGTCTCATCTGGTACACAAGCAAATATCAAGTATCAGTGTGAAGACAAGCTGCCAGTTACAGCCTTTCCTAAATACTTTTTAGACTTCTCTCACATTCCAAAAGCAGCAATGGCTGAGTGGAAAGGAGCTGGTGGAAAAATCTGATGTCCTGTCCATGGATTTTATCAGTTTACCCTGCAATGCTTGAATGGCCACCTGTCCCAGTTTAGTAGATTTCAGAAACACAGCAAAGAAACTGCAGGCAGTGTCATAAAGCTTGCAAAACAGGAAAGCTGCTTAGGTCATCTATGCACTGGGCAGCTGTAATGACTCACAAACCTTCATTGCTTTGTTTACCAGGAAAGTGGATACTTCAGGATGCTTAAGCCTGGTACACACAGCTTTTGGAAGTAATGAGCCACTGTACAACCCAAGAAGGCTGCTGCTTCTGAAAAAAAGCCTTATGCTGAAAAACATGCAATTTCAGTGTCCCTGTGTCTAAGACACTCTGATACTTAAAAAAGAGACAGAGAACCTTCTTCATTCATTCTCCAAGATCTAGGAAAGCAAATTGCAACAGAAGTTTCTCTGTAAAGTGACTAATAGAAAGAGTGTCTGGCATTACATGAGCATAAGTGTATAGGATTTATTAATCGTTATTAAGTACTGACATCACTGACCCATAATATTTAGGTCACCCAGACAGTCCTAGCACTCTCAGAACATTGGTGCTACCTTTCTTTTATTCAGATTTTATACCTAGGTTTAGGCTCTAAATACCTAAAGATCTTATATTAAAATTGTAAGTTAAAAATAATTTCTTCCTCAGGGAACAATTCTTAAACAATATTTACTCTATTTGTCCAGTTTCTGAATTTACAGAAATGCTTATTTAGTTCTTGACAGAACAAGTTATAACCCTGGATTTGAATTCGCAAAAGGAAAATTGTTTGGTGGAACCTTCCGACCCTCCTATTTTATTCTACCAGAAAAATAATTTTAACAAAACTTAAAAGCATTTTTATTCTTAACTTTTCATTTACAGTTGCTTTTCTCTTCCTATATTTAAAGAAGAGAAAGCAAGGGAATATATTTCATTATAATACTGTACTATTTCAAAATACTGTTTTAATGCTTTACCACATATTTACATCCTATTACAATTTTCATAAAAGTTTCTTTTTTATTCTAACAGATGTAACTGTCAAAAAATTACTTTTCCATATATTGTCAAAGGTTAATCAGAGAGGAGAGCATGTAAACTACATTTTCCATCATGGAAGGGAACTAATTGAACGGTATTTAAAACCCTGATAATGAACAGTCATGCTAATGTAAATTAGTGGCACAACACACATGTGAAGCCAATATTTATAAAGCATACATAAAGTTCCTAATCCCCAATTAAAAAAACCCAGAATTATATATTCCTCATGCAGAGAAGGAAAGAAACTTTAGGTAATAACTCCAGAATATTCCACCTTAAATATTAACTCTTACTTACCTATATATGCCTTAAAACTTCTGAGTAAGCTACAGATTTACTTAGTTCAAAATATAAAATACCATTCAACATCTCTGGCAAGAACTAATTCTTCTGGGCTTATCCTTTTTTATAAGTCTCTGATTTTGTCTCCTGACACTTCAGGTAGAATCATGGGCCTAATAACATATTTCACATAACTCTCTATGGATTTCAATGAATCTAAGTATATTAATTGTCAATCTGTTCATTCATTCTTAGAAAAAATCCTAAACTATTCTATGTCATTGTATGACTATGGATCTCAAACCCATCGGATCTTATCTTTGACAGGAATCATGTCCCAGGCATGGCAGGCTACCTGACTGCTGTGAAATCATGAAGCTGTTGTAGTGGTGACTTCAAAGTCATAGCCAAAGCAGCTCAGAAGAAGTGCAAGATAAATCACCACTAGTGAAAATGAAGGTGAGATACCTTGTTTAGGACTGCAAAAGAAAGAGTCATGGAGAGTGGATAAAAATTGGACTAAATCAACATTATGTGAGCCAAAAGAATAGAAGTAGGAGCTATGAATTCAACAGGCTATTTGTTGGCAGAGGTGATGCTGGAGCTTTGAGTCCTTCATTCTCAGGAAGTAAGGAAGGGAAATATATCCTACTCTAGCACTGTTATTTGCAGTCAGAGGTGTAACATTTTGTGCCCAACACCTTGAAATTTGTGTTTTTAGGAAAAGAGAAGGAATAAGCTTCTGGCCAGATAAGACTGTTGTACTTGTAAGCACCTCTATCAGGCAAGGTAATTTTATAAACGGTTTTACATGAGCACACCTATCTTTCTAAGCTTAAAATAACAGCACTATAAAACAAAGGGACTCTTCATCCTTCCTTCTGTGGCAGCTGAAGGACACCTGGTAGTAATCTTTACAGAAATAAAGTATTATACACGTAACTTTTCCCTGTCTCTGGTTAACTAGGGAACAGTGTTGCATTTTTCTTAACATGGCTGTGGGGAGATAAAAGATGTTTGTGATTTTAAGACATTATGAGCCAATTATGCAGAGACTATAAATGAAAATGTTCACCTGAGTGTATTATACAGTTATGGATGTCACAGACATTACATACCCATTTAGATGAATAGTGGAAACACTGATTGCAGCAGTGGAACAACATTTTTAAACATGATCATATTTTACATTTTTACCATGGAGTACTGACAACTCTGCAATGATCACTGAAAGAGGGCCTCTTCCAAAGATATCCAAAAATATCTAGGGTCAAATATCATGACCTACACGTACTCTCAGGAAACGTAACAAGTACAGCAGCTTACTGAATGGCTCAGGTGTTTTTTTCAAGTGCAGGATGGAAAAAAAAGTAACCACAGGAGGCCTACAAATAGGGATGAGGGTGAGGGAAGAGGGATTCAGAACGACCAAGGGACAGTATAGACCACCTTAGGCCCTAACAGAAAGATCCTCCTGATGGGGATCCTATGATGTGATGACTCAATAATTAGCTAAGTACCTATTTCCCCACCCACCACTCCACAACCCACACTAACCTGCATTGCAATTACATCCACTCCTGATCATATTCCCCAATAGCCTGTATAAGGAATGAAAATTGCCATAGCATTTGAAAAGAGCTGCACCTAGTTCTCTTAGAGGTTTCTAAAATGTTTCCTTTCCCTTCCTATAAGCAGCTGGTTACCATCTATAGAGAAGCACCATCATTTCTAGACATGCATTCTATTTTTTCCATATCTTGTAGGGATGAAATGAAAATGGAAGGAAATCCACAATATTATGACAGAAATTTTCTTTTTTTGTTTTTGTTTTTTTTTTCAGTGTCCAGTAATGAGAGAGACACAGCTAGTGTTTTCTAAGCTATTTGTCTCTAGTTGTTCATTTGAAAACTGTGTCTTTGTTGCCTAAGACAATATGTCCTGGGATGCTGGCTTCCATATCATGAGCTAACACTTCATCCTCTCTTTCACACTCATGTGTCTTAGCACAAGGCATGCACAGCACTCACAACAAAACTGCTGTCATGAAGAACTTTTCAGACTTTTGGCAGGAAGATCAAGGACAGGGATATAGGACTTAGAAGGGTAGTTTTACACTCTGCAGAAAGGAAATGCAGAAAGCTGCCCATCAGAAAAGGAGCTGGGGGTGCTGTGACAGCAGCTGAACAGGAGCCAGGCTGTGCCCAAAGGCATCCTGGCCTGGAGCAGCAATGGTGTGGGCAGCAGGAGCAGGGCAGGGATTGTCCCCTGTGCTGGGCACTGCTGAGGGCACAGCTCGAGTGCTGTGTCCAGTTCTGGGCCCTCAGAGCAAGAAAGACACTGAGGGGCTGGAGTGAGTCCAGAGAAGGGCAACAGAGCTGGGGAAGGGTCTGGAGCAGCTGGAGCTCCTGTGAGGAGCAGGTGAGGGAGCTGGGGGTGTTTATCCTAGAGAAAACAAGGCTCAGTGGGGAACTAACTAGTTTCCATAAGTGCCTGAAAGGAGATTGTGCCTGGGTGGGGTTGGGTTCCTTCTCCCAGTTAACAAGCAACAGAACAAGAGGACATGGCCTAGAGCTTTGCCAAGGGAATATTTAGATTGTAGGAAGATATTCTTCAAAAAAAGGCTGCTTAATATTGGAATGGTCTGCCCATGGAAGTGATAAAGTCACTATCCCTGGAGGTGTAAATAAAGACTGGATGTGTCTTTAGTGCCATAGTCTATTTTACATGGTGATGTTCTATCATGGGTTAGAGTTGATCATCTTAACAGGTTTTTTTCAACCTAAATGATTCTGTCAAGTTCTACTAAAAGTTGACTGAAAATCAGCCCATATTATTCCAGGTAAGAGCAAAAGAAAGTGCCAGTTTCAGGTGGGTTTTGGTGAAAATTGCAAAACTATTTAGGTAGGAAAAATTCAGAGAGATTATTTGTCCAACCTTTGACTGACCATCACCTTGTCAGTTAGACCACAGCACAAAGTGCCACGCCCTGTTGTTTCTTGAGCGTTTCTTGCACCACTTCTGTGATCACCATTTCAAAGTTTAACAACCCTCTCCATGAAGAAATTCTTCTGATATCCAGCCTAAACCATCCCTGGAACAGCTTGAGGCTTTGTGCTCTTGTCCTGTCTTTTTTGAGTCCAAAAATTGCAGACAAAACCAGGAGACAGCTTTTCAAAATTCAGCTGACAGGCCAAAGTAAAAATGTTTGTAAACAAACTCTGTCCATTTTTATTATAGTAGCTAAGCATCTTGAACCCTCTTCCTGAGCTGTTCTAACAAAAAATGAATACTGAGGCAACTTAGCAGATCAGGCTGCAAGATAAGAGTGCTCTTGGAGCAGCTGACCTTTTCAGAGAGCCAGTCAGCTGGAAGATGAGGAGTTATGTAGCCCATTCACATCTGCAGGGTTAATGTGATTTTCATACACCAGCCTGTATTAGAAAAAGATGCAAAATAATGATGTCTCTTAGCAACTCTAATTTGAGCCTGACTACACATAAATCTATCCTGAGTTTTACAGCAATCCCCCTTGGTTTTGTAGTGGGCAGTACAATAAAATGGAATAAATTTGGACTGGGTTTTTTGATCAATTTTTTGAAGACTTTAGTTAATTTTTTTGACAGATGTCACCAACCATTTAAAATATGTTCATAAATCCAACACGAGTGTGTATATGTATACACACACATACATGCACACATATAAATATTTTTGCCTTTGCACAGTTTTTAAAGGATAAAAACAATAATGAAATGCTTAGCTGTACCTTTTTTGTTGACACAATCTTCCTGTTCCTATGACTAGTTTCCTCTAAGGAAAATGTGATGTGTTGGATGATTTCCCATTTTCTATTCAGACAGGAAGTATAGAGGCCAACCAGCATTTGGATTTTCTGCTAATCTTTAGTCACTAAAGAACACCTGCAGCCTAACTGTTAGCTTGTTCTGGTACTCAAGGTCTCTAACAAACCACATTGTTCAACAAAGGAAAAAGTTGACGTTACACCACCTGGGAATACAGGGAAAACCCTAATTTTTATGTAGCAGTACAAAAGAGACACACAAAGCAGAAGAGAATCACAGAAACATAGAATCATAGAAGGATTTGGGTTGAAAGGGAATTTTAAATGCCATCTAGTTCAACCCCCCTGAAATGAGCAGGGATATCTTCAACTAGATCAGGTTGCTCAGAGCCCCAGGCAGTCAGACCTTGAATTTTTCCAGGCATGTGGCATAGAATAACCAAAGAAGTCTGTTCTTCCTAATCTAGAAAGACAAAAGTCCTAAAAAAATTTAAGGACATTACATTGTGCTTTCATTATAGTCACAGCAACAGTAATACTACTGCTGCAATCTGCAAGAAGGGAGCAGGAGGGAACAAAACTTCCCTCCAATTCTTATTTCATCACTGGGTTGTGTAGTGTTGCATATGTTAAAACAGCGTATCTCATTAGCTTTCTGATATAATGAGATGCTGTTGATATGATCAAATTGCAAATAAATTAAGGGAAAAAAACCCCAGGTACCTAGGAATTCCCAGAACATCTCCACAAATGATTCTGCACCACAGAGGATGAAATATTTAATCTATTCAAACACTCTGGCAGATGTAGGATCGTGCTGATACCAGTAATATAAAAGATCACATATTACACACTTCAAAGCAGTTGATCACATTCCAAAGCAGGAATGTGTCTGAACCACACATTAATTTTATTTCAGCAGCATACTTGTTGAGGTAATGCTTTTTTCTCATGCCTTGTCAATAATGCAACATCCGATATCAGCCACTGGTGGGTTTTCTGCCATACTCTACAATCTACAGACAGACAACTTCCTGGAATTTTAGTTCTTGGCTTTCACATCTCATGCTATGAATTCTTTACATCACTGGGGTTTTTATGATAGTCTGAATCAAATTATAAAGGTAATGCAGCACATTATTGTAGAATATCAGCACCTGATATTCTACAATGTCATATATATATGATATTTGACATATATATGTGTCATACAAACATCATTCTTCTACTACTTTTCTACATCTGTATTGAATTAGTCATTGCTTCTTTTAAGGTTCTGTGCTGAAGATATCTTGCTACCCTCAAATATGGGAAGAAAGTAATGGATAAATCCCATCAGAGGGAGGTGAAAGCCTTTCATCAGCAGTAGTGCAGGCTTGTCTGTTCAGAAAGATACATGAGATGAAAACAGTACTTTCCAAGGAAACCGGTGACATTTTCTCTATTAGACAACACAGAAAAAGTGGGAAAAATGTCAGGGTGATGTCATTTGCATGGGTTTCTGCTCACCAGTTAGCGTATGTGCAGTGGCTGACTAGAGAAAAAAATGACTGTGGATGGAGGGATATTGCAATTCAGCTCAAGGCCTTGCCTTTCAGAGGAAAGTTTCACAAAATATTTGAAGTATTTTATAAAACTGACATGTCTAAAAATAACTGAGCATATATAAATTGGTAAGATTTGTTCTTATTTCTCCCTCTCTGCCATTATCTCATTGTATGACTCTTAGCCACGCTGTAATCTCACAGTGCCTCACGTTACCTGCTCTGAAATGCAGAATGTTAGCCTTTTCTGAATGTGTTTCTTCACCAGTAACAATTTTCAGAACAGCTTGTTTTTCAAAGAACCAAGGCTCTTTCTAGGGACAAACCAAAGCCCAAAAAACTAAAAAACAAAAAACCCAAACAAAGAAACCCAAGGAGATGTGAAGTTGTTACTTCATACCCAAAGAGGTGTAAATTATTAGATCTCTCTGATTCTCACCATAAGCCTTGTCTCTGTCTCTCCAGTGACTATAGAGGGAGTATTAATAGCCTAATATCTTAATATCTTAATAGCCTTAATATCTTAAATGTAGATACCTAATGCAGAGGACACTGAGTCTCATTTGTTAGGAATTGAAATAAAGACTTATTGCTTAAAGACTGTATTCCTATGTAATTGTGTGTCAGTGGTTCTTCCATACATGCACCCTTATTGTACCAATAAGCATGTATTTGTAGGTAAAAATGTATAGTAGTGAAGGATAAAAACAAAAACAAAAACCTTACACTGATGTCTTCATTTCAGTCCTGAACTGAGCAGATTTCAGTTTGCTTTTACTCATTGTTGTGATGTCCTTTGATTTATCTGCCTGCTTGTAACAATTGTGTTCTTTCTCAGAAGCAGCTCATCTGTTGGCTTTTGCAACAGTGTTGCATTTCATGCCACTTCCTTCCAGGAGTCCAGGGTACTGCAAGGGGATTTTACACATTTTCAAATTCCCAGTGGCAAGTTTTGAACACACTTTTCTGGACACACAATTACAAAAGATCCAATACATTGTTCAAAATGCGGTCTTGATCCTGAACTCCGTATTTGAGTGATGCTACCAGTGAAGTCAGGAGAAATCTTGTTTAAATAAAAATGTAGATCCCTGTTCCTACATTTCTGACAGTAAACCTATATTTAGGAGCACTAGGATAATATAAATATAAACACATGTAAAAATGTATATGCATGCATGCATGGGTGTTGTTGAGTAGAGGGAGATTGTCAGAGCTAGGAGTTAGAATTAATCATGCAACTCCCTCTGATTCAGTACAAAAGCCCCTCCACCATTTTTCTGACTTGTTGGAGCTGTGGCAAAGGGTTTAATTCACTGATGACAGCTGTTGTTTTACATTTTCCTTTAGCAGGCAGGTTAAAGGAACAGAAAAAAGAAATTAAAGCCTCAAGGGAGCAATGAGAAGTGGGGAGTGCAGGCAAACAGTCAAAAAGCAGCATCCTGGCAGTATCTCACAGGGGAAGAAAAGGCAAGTCTGCCAGCTGTTCCACAGAAATATCTGGTCTCTAGTGTTCCTTTTATACACTTACTTAATTCAAATGATACTCCACTTCCACTGGATACAATGTTTATTTTTTAATTTTAATATATTTATACAGTCATAGTCATTGTCACTTGTGTAGACAGATGCAGTTATTTGCCCATTTCACTGAAATGCAACAGACCCTGTAAAAAGTAACTTTCCCAAATTTTGTTAAGTTTCAGAAGACTGATTTCTAAATCCATAACATCATTTAATTCAGCTCAGTAATTGCATTTTGTTTGGTCTACAATAACATGCAAAGCTGTAGAGACCACATTGTTAAAAAGTGTGGCCTGTTTATCCAAACTTTCTACACTACCTACAGGACCAGACACGATTTGTTCGAAGTTTAGTGACTTTGCAGTCCTGTTGACTCTGACAGAGAAGAATGACATTCAAGTCATGTTTTTTTGAGTGAAGAGTAAAATCTTTGCACCATTGCAGTTGAGTATGGTTTAGTATCCTGACAGCTTATTTTGCAGCAGTGATGGTGTATTATACTGTGTAGCACAGGACTATCTAAATCTGTAATGTGCATTTAAAATTTGAATTTCCCTTGATCGAGTATGCAAACCAAGATAAGAACAGTACTGTATATGGAGCCTATACTTCCCTAATTTCAGATCCTACACTCTGGTGTGTGACTGTTTATAGAGCATGTATTTTAAAATATTACTGAAATTAAATATCATTCCAGTGTTGGTTTCTTTTTTTCCTTTAGCCTTCTTCCTGCAGAAGGTTAGGCATTTCTTGCCAGTTTCCTCCCCTCTCCCACAAAAATAGAAAGGAAATGATTATTAAAAAATGATTACCCAACATGAAAATTTCTTCAAAGGAAGTTTGAAATTAATCAGTGCAAATATTGCACACCACCTACAACTGAGAAACAAAGACAAATTGATATAGATTCCAGGCAAATGCACTTGGTGCACTGTCTTGTTATGTCTGTCCACTCTTTGATAATAAATAAGCCTTACATACTCCTATATGCAATTCTGAGATAATTTATTTGTTCATTTGTATCAGTGACATATTGCAAATATTACCTCTCCAAAAAAGATAGTTGAAATTCTCCTGACATTCTTAGGAAGTTTTTCTTATTAATTTTCCTAAACTTAATGCATTGCTCAAGCAAAGGCAGAACACTTAATGTGCTTCTCAGCTGTCACTTGGTTCGTATTTATGGTAATGAGGATTTGTCAGTTCTAGTTCTTTGCATTAAATCCAACAGTATTCCTCATCACTTGGACAGGCTAGCTCCTAATTTATCAAGCCTATGACATTTTGATTCAGTAACCTCCAGTGCAGACAACCTGGCAAGTGGTACCCAGGGGTTTAATTTCTGTGTTGTTAAATAAATTCTAAGTATGTGAAAAAAGGGAACCAAATATTTTAAATGATCCACAATTCCAATTAGTAATTTTTTACCATTAGTTGTATTTTGAAAGGAGTAAAACGAGAACCCTTATAATGCTAGGCTAAAATATTCTGTATCCTTTTTAGAGAGTTTTTCAATATCCTTTTCAGTAAGAGTTTTAATTGCACACCATGGAAATGTGTACTATAATTCTAAATATCTGTTCCGTTGCAGCCATTGTTCAGTGCTTTCTTCTGTTGCAGACAACTGTGAATAGGAAGTTACAATGTTCCATGCAATAGCTTCATGCTTGAAAAAACCCGTGGAACTAAACTCCCTCATTTTTGGAATAGCAGTCCAAAACTGCATTGTCAATGGCAGTACTCCTCACAGAGTACCTTTGTATAGGACAAGTTTAAATAAGTCATAACACTTTTGAAATACTATTGCACTTGCACAAGTAATGTGATTTCCATTTTGTACACTGCTGTACCAGATTTCACTAATTTATTGAAGTGTAATGTACTAGACTGAAGGATAGAGATCTTTGTTAAAGGCAGCAAAAGAAATTGAAGACTCTCCTATGTGATTTTCAAATACATTGCTGAAATACAATGCACAATGAAATACTCAGCAGCTTTTGGTTGTTGGTTGGTTTTTGTTGTTTTTTTTCCTTCCCTAGAAAATAAAATATGCCTTAACTTCAACAACAACAACAAAAATTTTTTCCCATAATATCCAGATCACTTAATAACATGAGTTGGTGTCTGATGAAAAAAAAAAAAAAAAGAAACAACTCAGTGGAGCCATTACTGGAAAGAACTCAGCCTAAGAGCAAAGAATAATGAGAATAATATATGTTGACATTGAAGGCATTCTAATTTCTGGACTAAGAACTGCATCACTTGAAAGTTTAGAAGTATATTATTCCCCCTCTGCACCCAACTTTTATGAGAATTCCTGAAGGAACATTGAAACTTTTCCATCTCTTATGTTCGAGACCTGTTTTTAACAGTGTGAAAGTAACAGAATTCCCTACACTCTTATAGAACAGAACTTAAGCAAAAGAGATTTCACCATTTCTATGAAAACCTGGAGGCAATCTACTAGTTGGATCCTGCTAATTTTGTCTGCTATATCTTGAGCGCTACCTTCTGAAGCAGGTAATAAATGTGTGTACCTGTACATCCAAAAATGCAATCTTGTGCTGGATTCTATATCCTGTGGCTAACTGGAAGATCTTACACTTTTAAATGCTAAAGCAGCAAAGTAAAAGCAGTTTTGCTTAGCCAAAAGTCTGCAAATGTTTAAAAGACTATGCAGCAAGGTGAAAGTCTCTGAAACAGATTTTGGACTAGTTCCAGTGTTACTTAATAAATGACAATTTTTATGCACATACAACATTCATGAAACCCTTTGTCTCTTCTCTTGCTGCAGGTCCTACTCCACACCAAGAGGCACACTGAGAGGGAGGAGGTGCCGTGTTCTCTCCAGGCTGGAGAATGCAGGGTACTGCTGATTTTCCCTTCATCTCTACGAAATCCAAGGCCTTTGTCAAGAACCTTGACAAGTCACGCTGTCCCAGTGCAGGGCCAAGCCCCCTGCCACATATTCCCTATTAGGATGTTGACTGTTGACACAAGGTTGATGTGTTCTGCTTACTGTCTTCACTCAATATAATGCATTTCAACAACAACAACAACAACAAAAAAAAAAAAAAAAAAAAAAAAAAAAAAAACCAAAAAACAC
>VZUI01005057.1:0-13191 GCA_013401135.1 Cettia cetti | reverse complement strand
TTCTGTTTACCAGAAGAAGCTTGGGAAAGAACCCTTTTTTAACATCAACACATTCAGCTTGAAAACTCAGGACTACATCAGATGATGTGAAAAGCTGCCTGTGATGAGCTGTGAGCTGAAAGGAGTAAGATAGGAGTTCCAGAGAGCAACCTGCTCTCCAAATGGTGCTGACACTTGATTTAGCCCAATTCTTTGGCAGAAGCTCAGCAGTAGCCAGGCCCACCTGTGCAGAGCATCCCTGTTCTTTCCCCCCAACCATTTGGGGTGAACTCCTGTGGGTAGAACATCTGATCACCTTGCACAGGAGCTTTGCGCCCAAGAGAGTGTCCAGTCAGCTTGTGCAGCCTGGAGGTTTCCTGGGAAGGACTGGGCAGCTCTGCAATGGGAAGAGCTGAGGCTAGGATACTGTGGGAGGCCATCATAAGGCCCTGGGGGATGCTGATGGCTTTCGTTCCTCTATGGGCAAAGCAGTCACGGATTGGCAGCTGAAGCCAAATTTTCTTGCAAGCCCTTGGTCTGGGTATTAATGAGCAAATGGTCAGCAGTGCCTTCCTTGCTTCATGGGATGGGAAAGAAAGAGGGTGACTCTGTGGCTGTGCTGTCTTCCTGGGCCCAGCTCCTTTTCTGGGGCATCTTGGGCACCTCTGAGCTGGCCCTGCAAGCACTGCTTTTGCTTTTTGTAGGCATGGGTATGTGAGGTCAGTGGCATCTGTGTAAGAGAGGACAGAGCAGTTCTGCCCCACAGCAGGTACTGGAATTGCTGAGTGTCCTCTGAGCCAGCTGTTGAGGCACCATGTGGAGGAAAAATAAGAGAAAACCCACTGACAGCCCTTGCACAGCAACCTTCCATGCAGCTGGTTCCTCCCCTGCATGGCCTGTAAAGCTGAGGACTTGAAGACAGCAAATGGAGCTGCCTTTGGCAAGGCTTTGCAGCAAAAGCCTGAGGGAGCTGAAGCAGTAGCTGCTTTATCCCATGAGTAGCCAAGAAGCTGCCCACGCATAGTTTTGCAAGGCAGCCTGCAGCTGCTTTCCTCTTGCAGAGCTCTGGAGCCCAGGAATGCTGGGTGCCAGTGTGCCACTCTGGGAGGACAGGCTGCTTGCCATGAGCCTGGGCAAAGCAGCTCTCTCTGCTCTGCTGGGGGCATCAGCATCTCCTGGCATTGGGGTGTTTGTGCCTGGGGGCACACACAAAACCCACCCAGTGGGTGTTGGGTGCCAGCTTCTTCACAGGGTGAGGGACAGCCCCACTGGGAAAGCTGCTCTCCTCTTGGGCAGGTGTAGACAGATGCTGCTGGGCTCCTCTACCACTGAATCCCACCTGGGATGATCCCTCCAGGACTGAGCTCTGCCCCTCAGGCAGGTGATCACCTCAGTCTCTGAGACTGCTGACTGAAGCAGTTCAGAGGCATCCCCAGACCTTCTACTCACAGGGATCCCCTGGAGATCAACTCCTGGGACATGCTGGATAATAAATCATCACTGCCCCATGTGCCACGTGAATAATGTCCTTACCCTCAGCACCAGGGCCATGTCACCTTTTTGAACTGAAACCAAGCAGAAGCAGATGGGGAAAACCTGCTTTCTTGAAGAAGAGAACTTCTCTGTTCTGAGAATTTGTGGATTCCTCGTATCTGGAAGTGTTCAAGACCAGGCTGGATGGGGCTTTCAGCAACTGCTCTACTGGAAGCTGTCCCTGCCTGAGGCAGGAGGCTTGAAACTAGGTGATCTTTAAGATCTCTTCCAGACCTTTCTATATTTTTTTATGAAGCTACAGGAGCTGTGGTCAAAGAGCAGAGCCAAGAGTTCAAGCTGCTTCTATGTGTGTTGAGCCACCTTCCTTGGGCATCTGTACTCCATCTAAAGGACACAGACCTTTGCTGGGCCTTCTGTGGGGTGGAGGCAAGGTCAGAGACAGGTTGTTTATTCCATAATTCTTGCTGAATGGACCAACAGGGCATGGAAATATCAGGCAGTTGCCAGGACTGGTGGAGTTGCTGGTTGCTCTTCCAGGTTGCTGTTATGCCTCAAGAGGTACTTTTAAAGCCAAGTTTGGGGGTGTTTCTTGAGCTTTGGAGCTGTGAGCACGTTACCTCTCTGCTTCCTCCTAGTAATCTTTGAACTATAAGGTCAAGAAGCTGTCTTAGGGTACATAAGTGGTTGGTAAATGTGCAGAGGGGAATTGCATCTACCCTGATGCCTACCTCCTCTTAATTTCTTAATGTCAGGAAATTTTGTAAGACCTGGCATGGAGTGTAGAGTTAGAACCTTCCAGATTACATCTGCTAACCTGTCACGTCTAAGTTACGTGGGTGCTGTGTGAGCTGTCCATTTCTGACTAGACTTGGGGGTATCAGTGCAGTTCTCACAAGTGTGGTACATTAGTGCCCCGTGACACTGCCTTGCCAAAGGCATGGTGGCAGCCTGGCATTATGGAAGGCTGTGCTCAGCTTGTACTGGCTTTGCTTAATATTTTAGCCCCAGCTAAAATACCAGCTTTGATATAATGCTTGCAGAGTAAGGTAGAAAAGCTCGGATATTGCCTTCTGCAGCATGTGTGTGCTGTGTATTGGACGTGTAGCTTACTTAAGCTACCCCTTCACCCTACTTTGCTGAGTCCATGTTTCATCCAGTCCATGTGCATCACACTGGGGTTTTGGACTTTGGTGGCTGTTAGCAGTGTGCACAGTCTGCTGTGGATGATGGCACCTGCAGCCTTTGTTACCATCAGGCACTACTGGTGTGTCTGCATGTGGGTGATCTTGTGGCCACCAGGTATCGGTCAGTAGGAATGAGGAGTTCAGTCTGATACCTCAAATTTCAGATGCCCAGGCCAATTGTGGATGAAGACACTGGGGACCTGTTTTTCTCTATCCATGCTACAAAGTATAACCTGACTTCACGGGGCTTTCCAGCACTCAGATTTTTCTTGAAGGAGCTAGTTTGGGTTCTTGGAGGTAGGCATGCCATAGGCCGTTTACACAGGCTTTGCAACATATGTCCATAAATACTTTGATTATGGGTTTCTAACCCATAGGGCCTATTGGTCTGGCCTGTGTGGTTTGAGTCAAAGAGCACAGAGAACTGAGTCATGGTGAAGAGTGCAGGTACTGCTGTGTCCTGCCTCTTTTCAGGGGATGCAGGACCTGTCCCCTCCTTACTGTGCCGGCCCTGTGACTCAGACAGTGCTGAAGCTGCAGCAGACAGTCCCAGGTATTGGAATGGGGCAGGCCCAGCTGGAGTATGTTCTGGGTTTTTCTGCCTCTTGTCTTTGGCTGTGTGTGATGCTTTCAATGTCTTGTGCTCGCAGAGCTGAGCCTGTAGATGTCTGTGTGACAAACCACCCATGTTTCTGGGAGGGGGCTCTGTTCCCCATCTGTTCCCTTTCTCTGGGAGGGAGCAGCCCTCTGAAGGGTTGTCTCTTCCCTGCCAGCCATGGCCCCAGCTGTTGCTACAGGTCTCGTTCTCTGTGTTTCCACAAAATAGAGGTAGAGGCTGTAGCAGTGGCACGCCTGGTTCCAGTGGGGATTAAGTCATGTTGCTGGTGGCCCATGACCAGGTGGCTGCCACATTGTCCTGCCATGGGTGGGGCTGCTACCTGCTCACCCCTACCTCCTGCCCCAACCCACGTCTGCTGGCTCTGATCTTGGTTTCTCTGTCTTCTTGTAGCTGGATGAGGAAGAAGAGAGGAGGAAAAGGCGCCGGGAGAAAAACAAAGTAGCAGCAGCACGATGTCGTAACAAGAAGAAGGAGAGGACAGAGTTCCTGCAGCGGGTAGGTGCCCCAATCTGTCCCAGGGGACAGCAGGGACCTCCTTTTAGCAGTGCTCCAGCTACAGGCAATACTGCCTCCTGAACTGCCCCTCTGTCACCCCTTGCTCCAGTGCCTTTATCTGAGAAAATACAGCCCCTGCTTTTCATGAGGCTGTGAAGGTGGTGACCACGTACATACCCAGGCAGAGCTTGCCCCGGTGCTGGGGCTGGAGAGGGCTGGAGGGTGGCCCTGGGCTTGCCGTGAGAGGGGATTGATAATGTCTCTGCCTCAGTGCTGGAGCAGGAACACCCATAAGAGTGTGGCACAGGACAGCGGCCAGCAGTGTGCTGGCCCCTTGACTGAAGTCCTAAAGATTTTCCCACTCAGAGGCCAGATGCCCGCTCCACCTCTAACCCCAAGGCAGAAAAATTGTCACACCACCCTGCTGTTTTTCTGCAAACGGTGGAGAGACATGGGTAGATGCCATAGCTTGAGACAAGGAGTCATTTCACAAGGGCAGATCCCTACATGTGGGCTGGGTGAAAACTTAAACGTGGGTTTGTTCCCAAACACCTTAGCAGACCACGGAGAGCAGCCAGGCAGAGGTTTTGCTGGGTGCTGCAGAGACCTGTCCCAGGTGGTGGCTGTGCATTTCTGTGTGATGGCACTAAGTAGCAGAAGGCAGCAGGGCTGGGGATGAACTGCCTGGAGGGATGTGATGTCTTGGCAGGTCTTCAGTCTGCTCCCCTGCTGCAGGGGCTGAGGGACAGCGCTGAGCAGAGATGGCATGTTGGCCAAATTGTTTCTTGTATCTTGTCCTGCTAGATAAAGTCACATGCGGTTGTGTTCCTGTCCTGCTAGGAGTCTGAGCGTCTAGAGCTCATGAATGCTGAGCTGAAGGCCCAGATAGAAGAGCTGAAACAGGAGAGGCAGCAGCTCATCCTGATGCTGAACCGGCACCGTCCCACCTGCATCGTGCGGACAGACAGCATCAAGACGCCTGAGAGCGAAGCCAACCCACTGCTGGAGCAGCTAGAGAAGAAGTGAAGGTGGCACAGGGCCAGGAGGAGGAGACAGTGGCACAGGGTCTTCCAGGGTCTCTCATGTATGTACTGAACGAAGAACTGTGCACCCAGGCCTGGTGCAGCCAGGACCCAGTGGGCTTCCTTGGGAACTATGGACCAAACATGGGAACAAAGAAGATCAGGAACCTGCCAACCATGTACTCTGAGGCTGAACCTGGGAGCAGGGCTGGTGGTGCCAGTGAGGGCAACCTCCCTGTGATACCTCATCACAGCCCTTCCGTCTGCTCTCAGCCCTGGGACACCCACAAAGCCCCAGCGTGTCCTGCAAGGACCACGCGGCCCGTGGGTAGCAGGGGCTGCAGGCTGAGGAGTGGCAGCTGTGCAGTGCCCACCAGCACCCTGCCCAGAGGCTGCAGCTGCTCCTGGCACGCGCTTCGGAGGGAAACCCAACCCCAAGAACCACAAACACTTGATGCAGCCCCATCTGGTGGGCAGGCCTGTCAGGGCTCGGTGGCGCAGGCGCCCCCCACAAGCACACTCAGTATAATGTTTACAGCCCAGCTGTCCGTGTCGGCCGTGCTTTTGAATGCACATTTTTACACTTTTTTAAAGTATTTTTTACAAAGTTTTTATACAGTGATCTCTATATGGATTTATATAATCACTAGATGTGATCCCATAGAAATGTATGTTATAATGGTCTGTTTGTTACAAACACATATGCCACAGTTATCTCCATTGTGTTACTTGTCTGGTAGCATCCAGCTCCTTTCCTGGCATGCTGGGAAGGGGGTCCAAGCTGCCCTCTGCAGTGGTGTCGCTACCCTCTCCATCCATGTATGTCCTTCATAATACTCAGTTCTGTATCTCTCAGTAAATGTTACCTTTGCGTACGCTGTCCTCCTGTAGCTCTGTTTGGGTCAGCACTGTGGCAGCATCTGCCAGGGCTGAACGGGCCAGGTGTGTACCTGGCTGAGTGACACATTGGAGCAGGTCTCAGAGGTGGTTTTGGTGGGGGTGTTAGCAGCTGTGGGCCAGGAGAATTCACCCTAGAAAGCTGGGAACCTTGGAGGCAACTCTGACTATTGTTAAGCAAGAAGTAGCTCAATGCTGCACCAAAGAGAATAGGCAGGCATGGCATGCCACTTGGAAAGGCAGAGGGAGACCTTAACTGATCATCTATAATGTCATCCTTAACTGGTCCTTTGTGTTTCAGACCCAAATACAGCAGTTTGAACTCATTTCAGGGATGAGAAAGAGACAGGGGAGCTATCATAATGTCTTTGTGCTGGTGATCCCTTCATGTGCCTTTGTGCTTCCTTCTGCCCAGACTGTGAAGTTCATGGCTCAGATCTGACCCATTCCTCAGCTACTGTCAGGAGCCATTCTTCATTCTTTGAAAAAGTGTTACCTCTGCTTTCATCAAGCTCTGCTGAAAGGATGCAGAGCATGTACTGGGCCTCCTTATCTTTTCTCTTTGTTTCCCTCTGCAAAGTGTACACAGTAATAGATTTCCTCTTTAGTGGTCAGCGGGTGCTCCCTGTGGATACCAGATGATCCAGGCATCTTGTCCAAAGGTATCTTGTACTTTTTGCTCACCTGGAGAACCTGTGTGCTCATCTCCACTCAGGAGGCCTCTCACTTACCTGCTATACAGCTTCCAGCAGCACTGGCTGTACTATGGGTGCAGGCTATGGCCTTTTTCTGGTGAATAGCTGCATTGCAGTAAAGAATTTCTTCTCTGAAAACAGCTTTGAAAAGAAATAAAAGGTGCTCCTTGAAACCACCTAGCATGCTAGAAGCAGCTAGCAAAGGTAGCAGCAGAAGAGTGATGTATCTACATCAGTTTAATGCTCAGGTATTCCAGCCAAGGCTTGGGCAGGAGCTGAATCCTAGCAATGCCCAGGGGTTGAAATGAGATTCTTTAAGGTCCTTCCTAACCCAATCCACTCCCTGATTCTGTCACCCAAACAACCTTCTGCTGTATTCCAGTCAGTACCAAGGTGTTTGACACTCAAAAGTTTAGGGCATTTCTTTTTCAGGTGACTTGGTTGGGCTGTAGCACAATGAAGTTATAGCAGATGGTTTGGGCCTCTTCCTCTTTATGCCACAGCCTGTGACTGTTAAATGGAAAAGGTTCCATCTCTTTGCAGTGCGCTATACTGCAAACCCCTCCTGGTTCTTGTAGGAGACAGGCTATTTGATGTTCCTGACTCTGGTAGCATTTGTCCTCTCAAAACCCAGCTCTCAGAATTAAAAAATTTGCTGTGGGATGGATGGTCCAGTGGATGGGCTTGTGGATTACAGCGATATCTCCTGGGCAGGGGCAGGAGCAGCAGGCACATGCCAGGCACAACCTGTTGCTGCATGCCAGAACATGCTCGCAAACCTAAAATGCAATGTTTCTACCTGTGACAGTGTCCTTGCACTTGGATCCACTTCATGCATGGACTGGTAATACGGATTTGCTTGGAAAAGTCCACCGACACTTCTCAAAGGCCAGGAAGCCACCTCCTGGCCATACCATGCCACCCCATCTTGCGTTAGGTGCACTGTGGACCAATACCGGAGCAGAGCTGAAGGGATCTCATACTTCTGGGACAGGGCTTGGTGGCAGTGGTGCTGGCAGTGGTAGCCTGGTAGTTGTGGGGCTGTTGCCAGTCCCACGTCCCTGGTCCAGCCAGCCGTCGGGCTGCATCCCTCGTCCTGGTGGGCGCCCACACACACACACGGATCCCTCCCGTGGATAGCTGTAGCTGGTTGTAGAGCCGCAGTTGCTGTCCCTGGGTGCAGGGGCCCTGAGGACAGCAGTCGCTGCTGGCACACAGTTCTAGTCTCTCTCTCTGGCTGCTCCAGCCTGAAGCTCTCCCGTGCTCACCCAAACCCGCACACGAGGCGTCTGGAAAGAGGCGCGCCGGAGCCCGTCGGCGGGCGGGATGCGGCAGGGAGCGGGCACCGGGCAGGTGCGGCCGGCCTCTCCCCTGAGCCCCCGTGCCGGCCGCTCTCGTGGCCTCGCTCCTCACGCCGCCCGCTGCCGCTCCCGGGGCGCGGGCAGAGCCGGCGTGCGCTCGGCGGGGGCGGGGGGGGCGGCCGCGGGGGGAGCGCTGCCCGCCGGGACGGTGGGAGCCGCCGTCGGGCTCTGCGGCGGGGCGGCCGCGGGAGGAACCGCACCGGGGGCAGTGGCCGCCATTTTGCAAGAGAGAAAGGCTGAGTCCTCCGTACCGACAGTAATTGGGTGAGCCGAACGTCTGTCATGCAGAGCTGCCTTCCTATTGGCGAGGTGGCCGAGCTGAGGCCATCTGTTAGCCAATCCGGGGCGTGCGATGAGGGGAGACGCTCTGATTGGAGGAAGCGCGCACCGTCTGTGACTGAGCCTTACTCTTGTTCCCACCCTCCTGAGGGCGAAAAGTTTCTCAATTGGGCTCTCTCAGTCCCCGCTGTCCGCTCTCCTATTGGCCAGCAGGGCCCGCCCCGCCCGTCTTTAAGGCCGTTCATTGGCTGCGGAGATGCCGCTCAGCGCCGCGTAGCGAGGCAGCGGGGTCGCGCTTGTGCGCGGCGCTGAGCGCTCGCCAGGCGGGGCTGGGTGGGCGCCCTCGTGCGGGCGGGCTGGGCACTGCAGGGCCGCTGTCGCGGGGCTCGGCGCCGTGAGGGCACAGGCGGCCGGCGCTGCCTCACGGCTGTGGGGTGGTGGAGCTGCAAACGAAGCTGTGCGGGGCCATACAACCATTGGGGTCTTGGCCTTGTGAGACAGGCAAGTGCTGTTAGTCTTTATTACCTCAATAGAAGAATAAGTGGTTGTCAAGTATTCTGTAGAGAGGAAATGCTGGAAATACTCTCCAAGGTTTAGTGAGTACCCGACAAATTCACTTAGTGGATGACACTTGCCTGTTACTTGTAGCGGCCCGTGTGTTCGCTCCCGAGCAGCGAAGCTGTGCGTGGGGCAGGTATCGCTGGGTGGTGGAACCTCATCGCAGCCCGCGGCTTCCTCCTGAGGGGAGGCGGAGGGGCAGGCACTGATGTCTGGGATGACGCTGACAGGGGCCAAGGGAACGGCCTGAAGAAAAGGCTCTTCACCCAGAGGGTGGTTGGGCGTGGAACAGGGTCCCCGGGGAAGTGGCCACAGCACCAGCCTGACAGAGTTCCAAAAGGGTTTGAACACTGCTCTCAGGCACACGGTGTAGCTCCTGGGGATGGTCTTGTGCAGGGCCAGGAGCTGGACCAGTGGGTCCCTTCCAGCCGAGGATATTCTGTGAAATGGAACATGTATGCTTTCAACAGCTGCTAAGAGGATTGGATTCTTTCAGAATTTTGTTTTCTCTTTCTTAACCATTTTGTCACAACAGATGGCTTTTAGAGTTTTCTCTGCTTCATTAGTTGAGGCCTGAACGTTATCAGTTAATGAGCAGCTTCAACTTTGTCATTGAAGAAGGCTCCTGAGTATGAAAGAAGCGCCTCATTAAAATGATCACACATTCTGCCTGCGTGGAAGCAGTTTGCTTCTCTTACATACGTGGGGAACACCTTTCAAAACTACAAAGGAGAGCTAATTCATAGGAGCCTGAACAGATTTTTATCTCTTCATAAAAGCGCTTCCAGGTCTGTGTACCAATAAAAACTAGATCTCCTATTCTTAGGCTTTCTCCATGCAGCCTTCATTCTTTGTAGGTGTGGCTGGGTCAAATTGCATAAAGCTTTAAAATGTTTCTGTTCGCAGAGCTTTGATGCGTCATTGAGAAGTCTAATGTGTGAGGTTTTCTTGTTAGAGAGTAGTTGTTTGATCTCATTCTTGTTTGCATCAAACTGGGCTTGGTGCTTAATTTGACATAGCTGCAGAGTCATGTGGAGTAAGCAAGTCTCTATAAGAGCCCATTATACTTTTATGTTTTCATCTTAAAAATTGGGCAACTTAATATGAAGCAGCAGTTGTGCTTCAAAACTGGCAACTGTGATAACCTTCTTTTAATACACTGACGTCAAATTGCTGCACAGGGTGCCAGAGAGTGTATGTAGAGAGTGTATGTAGAGAGCCTGTATCTCAAAAGTGAAAGATCTGTGCTTGGCTCATACAAAGCTCACTTAATACAAAGACTGTATAAATCTAATGACAGGAAAATCAATCATGTGATCGTGCCTGGAACAGATGTTTCTAAGCTACACAACTGTTTTTCCTTGCTAAATGACTGCTGAAAAGTTAAGACCTTTATAGTTAATATTGTTTCATAAAGTATCAGTTTACTTTTAGAGGAGGGTAGATACACTTATCAATGGTGCCTATTGATGAAAACTTGACATCCATGTACTGACACGATTAAGATGTTTTGATGCTACCCCACTGCAGTAGAATGTGTCTGCCTAGAGGGACACAAAAACCACATTCTCATGTGTACATGTGTCAGCATGGTAACTCAGGGCCTTCTGATTTTAAAGTTTCCCTTGCTAGGTTTCAATCCATCTAATTTCAGTGGTGAATATAATTATCTCCAAGCTCTTCTCTTGTATGATTTCTTTTTATAGTCCTTGATTGTGACTGAGTTATTGTTATTGCATTTGCTGTCATGTCAGCTGCATTTTCACTGATGATGTGTAATTTCTTTATCAGTGGTCATCTCCTTATCTTGCTTGTATTACTGGAATTAACATAATTTCTTGTTCTAGGGGATATTTGTTACATTGCATTACAGGTAAAATAAAATATCTACAATTGATTTGATTCATCATTTCAGGATGTCATTTCATCTGGTTAGTTTCATGGGATTGAATATGATATTTTTATTCCTTTATTATAAGAAACGTTTCCCATTGTATATTCTGTCTACAAGGTTGGAAGAAGACACAGTCAGGTGACCCAAACTTACCAAAGGGATATTCCAGATCATATGACATCATGCTCAACATATAAAGTGGGAGAAGAAGAAAGAAGTGGGGGATGTTGGGCGTGATGGTTTTTTGTCTTCCCAAGTAGTGGGTACAGGTGATGGGGTCCTGCTTTCCTGGAGATGGCTGAACACCTGCCTGTTGCATAGAGGAAAATCCTTATAAAATAAGGGCCTGTTAGCCTTGTAAAACCACGACTCAGGCCTGCTACTTCAGCTAAGTGGAAAAGGACTATGGGAAAATGACTCAGCTGAATTGGAGGCAGAAAACCAAGTTATATAACCGTTCTGTGCTCACATTATGGTCTGTGGCAGTTGGTTGAATTACATTTGTTGTGCTTAAATGGAATGTATCTGATAATGGGCTAACTGCTTCAAAAGGCCTGGGTTTTTGCAATAAAGGGCTCTCTCTTGCACCTGCCTGGGGACTCTGCGTTGCTCGGCTTTGTAACACCTGCCTGTCCATGGGAAGCAGTGAATTAATTCCTTGTTTTGCTTTGCTTGTGTGTGTGTGGCTTTTGCTTTCCCCATTAAAATATCTCACCCACAAGTTTTCCAGCTTTTACCCTTCTGATTCTCTCCCTGACCCTGCTGGTGGAGCTGTGAGTGCCTGCGCGCTGCTTGGCTGCTGCCTGGGGTTAAACCATGCAAGGATCCATTAGCTCTGCCTTCTCTGCAGGACTTTTGTATGAGGCAGTCATGGGCAATAGCTGCAGGTTTTGTGTTGTGAGGGGTTGGCTTATTTGTTTGTTTGTTTGGGGGGTTGTCTTGGGGTTTTTTTCCTATTAAAAAAAAGATAATAGTTCCCTTATTTAGTCTTCATCAAACATCTTAAATACTCATGCATTTGGGATTGCCACTCGATGAAGGACAGCTATTGACAGCCACCAGCTCCCAGCGCAGTGCATCAGCTGACTCAGCCTCATCATTTCAGCAAAAAGGATTCAAGCCCTTCTCTGCTTTTGTGTTCTGTGGGGCCACCTTAATTAACAGAGAAATAACACTGACACATAGGACTGCTGAGGTAATGCTTAAAGCGAAAATCAAAATACTACCTAAAAATAATGAAGCATAGTGTCAATTGCATACCATGTTGATAAAAGAATATACCATTTCTAAAGTTATAGTGGTAATGGAAGTTATCATTAGGTGATCAAAAATAGCACACTGGGGGCTGCCTGGTGCTTTTTAGTCACTATATGGAAATATAGAGACCCAAGCTAAAGTAAAAATACGCAATAAAAATTGCAGTGAAAACTAAAAGAGAGCAATGTCCACAGGCTGGCATGTGTAGGGCATGAACAGATACTTTCACAGTCAGAGTTTTATACTCACTGAGGAAGGGAAAATGGAAACATGTACTCAAAGAATGGCTGTGGAAATAAAAAAAGTATCCTAAACCCCAGGCAAACCCTGAATGGTACAAATGTTTGTCTCAGAGCAGTGGTGAATTTTTAAATTGTTGATATATGTCCCCAAACCTATTTATTTAGCAGCTTTTATTTAGTTTTTGCATGTAGAGTTCCATTGCTTCCAATGACCATTGAGAGATCTGTCAAAAAAAAAAAAAAAAAAAAAAAAGGCGAACTACATTTAAAAACCACAGTAAGAGGCAATTTGATTTGAAAGGCAGATTTTCGGATTTTTGATGTTGGCTTTAATGGGAATGTATAATAACTTGGAACAGGCTCTTCAAGAAGAGAAGGTGGGTTTAGCGGTGTGCTTTTTTGTTGTAATTTTGTAAATCACTGCATGCTGTTGGGATCCATGGCTAACTGCTTTTATTCTGAAAGTGGAAATAACCTCAAGTTGCACCAGGATTCGATTGGATATTAGGAAAAATTTACTCACTGGAGGGGTTGTCAAACATTGGAACAAGGAAGTAGCATGTATAGATGTGGCACTTGGGGAAATGGCTTAGTGGTGGACTTGGCACTGACAAGTTAACAACTGAACTTGATCCTCTTAGAGATCTCGTTCAACATAAGTGAATCTATGATTCTGTGATATTCTGAAAGGGTCTTCTGTTGTCTCATACCACGCGTCTGCCTCAGTCTGTACGGTCATTGTTCGCCCTGTTTTCCCGGGTGTGTTACCTGACTGAAAACGCTAGTCCAAATAGTCTGTATAAACGCAGCAGAGTATTTCATGGCGCAGACACCGATCGACCTTACCGAAGATGTATCTGCCTGTGGTGCCAGCCGGAGGAAACGTCCTTTCCCCGGAGAGAGCTGGCGCGGTGCCGGCGCTCCGGGGCCCCCTCCCCATTCCCGGGGGATGCGCGGCGCTGCCCGCCAGAGGGCGCGCGGAGCTCGCCGGGCCCAGCGGGGCATTGCTGGGACACCGGGGGCATTGCTGGGGCACCGGGGGCATTGCTGGGACACCGGGGGCACTGCTGGGACACCGGGGGCACTGCTGGGACACCGGGGGCACTGCTGGGACACCGGGGGCATTGCTGGGACACCGGGGGCACTGCTGGGACACCGGGGGGCATTGCTGGGACACCGGGGGGCACTGCTGGGACACCGGGGGCACTGCTGGGA